>BQNB010104869.1:0-23723 GCA_026074375.1 Tanacetum coccineum
TAATAAAGTGTACCTTTGAAAATTAAAGGGCTTCACCTATGTGGATATAAGGAGTGGTGTCGCTCCTACAAAGGTAAGTTTTACTTTTGGAGATATCTATGAAACTGGGATTAGCACATGGCCATAATAGTGCTACCATGTTATTGAACATCAATTAACATGTTATGTATGTTATCTTTCCGAGTTTAACACTAAGAATCATGGCTCAAATGCTATAAAGCCACCATTGATTCTGTTAGGTTATTTGAAAGATATACGCTATGTTAAGGTTCAAGGCGAAAGCTATCTTAATTTATGCATAATATGTTGGATATTGTTAATAAAATCCAAGTGGGAGATTGTTGGAACTTATGGATTTTTATTATCAATTGTATATTATATGTATGACACATGAACAAATGAATGAGAAGAATATGAGTTTATACATATACTATATTGGTTAATATTATTAATATATGTATATATGTGGACCGAATATATATTAATATTATTAAGGATTATAATCCTCTAAAGTTGAGTCAAAACATTTATGATGTATTTGACGGAACAGTTGCTTGAACGAACAATTGTATTGGTTAAATTCATTAATACGTGACTATTAATTGTTTGACTAAACAAATGTGTGAAACGTCATATTTGTTCAAATAAAAACATTGCGACTATTAATGATATTAATGAAGGTTTGTGTCGCTTGGAAATTAAGTGCCACAATAAGATGTTTATTTGATTAATTAAATAGTCACAAGAATTCCTATAAATGGAAGCCGCTGTTCCATGGTTTCATCATTCAATTTCATATACATACAAATAACAATAATCATGATGTTCATTGTAAACTTTGGTTGTACGTTGTGCATAAATTTATTAATTTAATGAGGTGTCGAATCCGGAAAAGAAATTTATTCACGAATACCCTCGAGCCTAAGGGGACGCACACGTTTATATGTTAAATGACGAGTAAATATATTAATGTAATATATTAAATGTATAACAAACGATCGTTAAAAGTTAACGAGTATTAAATAATTAGTTAAACGTTTAATGGTTAAACGTGAGGGACTAATTATTAATAAACCGAAGTTTAAAGGGTTCGGTTCACCCTTTTTTAATTCCTAGTCGGCAAGAGAAGTAATCCTACAAGGATTAGAAGATCAACTCTATAAATAAAAGGTTAATTGTTTCATTATGAGAATAACTTGAAAAAACCTAAAACATATAGATCGACTAATTCTTTTCTTCTTGGTTGACCGACTTCAAAGTTGAATTGGAATTTTGGTATACTGCCACTATTCGACTACACCAACAAACACTTTTAGTTTTGTTTGGTTATTCGATTATCGCTTGTGGTGATTTCTTGTTCGTAAGTTGATAGATTCAAGAGACGAATAAAGATCGTTTGTTATACACTACTAGTACTAGCATACCTCGTCGTTTGCTAAGAACGTATAGTGTGTGGAAGCTTAGAGGAATCATACTTTTGATTCTAGTGGTTACGCGTTGTATTATACACACGCGTATAAAGAAGACGGTGTTTACGGTTACCTATAACGGTGTATCGTTTCGTGCTAAAAGGTACATGTTTTCTATCTTGTTAATTATTGTGTTCTACACGTGATCATTTATTCCGCTGCGTACTCGTGTTAATTTAATTGTTAATTAGATCTTAAAACCCAACAATTTTCACCACCTGATTGACGCGTTATTAAGTGGATTTGTTTATGTAAAATTTATGTGGATCATAAACCCACACCTCTCTCACATCACACACAATATGATTTTTATCAAGTTCAAGCAAAAAAAAATAGCAACATCAATTGGTTTCCAGCAGCAACAATCCCGGTACGATGTCTAAATTAATATTGGAAGTCATTTTTTCTAACAACTTTGTTGTACCTCTAATATTTGGGGGTTTTCTTATACGGTTTTGTTTCTCGATTTTCATTATTGGTCTGAGCAGTTAGGGATCTTTGAGGGTTTTCTTAACCCTTTTTTTATACAGGTGTTTGGGATTGGTTTCCTGCTTATTTAGTTTTGAAGAAGTTTCTATGAGTGTGGAAAATGAGAGATGCAGATGAAAGATGATGAGTTGGATCAGGTATACAAAAATTACTGCTTCTTTTGGTGGATATTTTTTTAGTGAGATTATGTGTATGGGTTTTAAGTTTAGTTACATATTAGTTAGAAAAATTGAAGCTTTATTAAAATTTTAGATCAATTTGATAAATGTTGTTTAAATGTTATGAAAATCAATAAGCTTACTCTGCCCAGCTTATGAGGTTATTTAGTTTAGCGTTAGCTGATTTTGTGCACCCAATTTTGCAAGTTTACTTTCCTGCATTAAGTGAATCCATAATGTGTTGTTCAACAACATTACTTTCCTGCATTAGTTTCAAATTATGCGAGTTTTCAACATCAATTTTGTTTTATGCAATGTGTGGCAACAATATAGTATAGTTTCGTGTGTGGTGCAACATCAATTTTGTATCAGCTTTGAATTGTGCAATGTGAATTCAAGACATGAACATAAAAAATTACAACTTTTGTTCGTGTGTGGTGCAACTTCACTTCAACTTCGATTGGTACTCTGTTTGGTAAGAAAGTTAAATATGTTGTAACTCTAACCTTGAACTTTTCACGTGTTTCTTTTAATGTTCTTTAATTTCCCCCAAACACTCTAAACTGTTTAAATAAGCAAAAAGCAAAAAAATAGTTTTTCTAGACTCAAAACTGCTTAAATAAACATAATTTTTATCTTATGTACATGTATGATTCATGATATGGCCTGTTACTTTTTTTAGGGATTTCTTGCGTTTTCCGTCACCCAAACAGCGACTGCAGCTGCACTTGAGGTAGCAGTACGTCAAGTTCAAGCCAAATACCTGGGTACGGCATCGTGATTATATTTATAGAATAAATGTTAAACATAAAAGAGTAATATAATAGTTGAATGTTCTTTATATTGGGTCAGCTTTATGAACAATAGGTGTATTGGGCTAAAACAACAGTTTTAAATGGGTGATTGGGTGGTTTTTAGTGTTTTTTTGGCGCTGGTAATATAAGCCGAAACAAACACCCCCTTAAGAATTGGTGGACGAATGAGCAATTATTAGGATGTAGTTTTAAGAGAGCCGAAACAAACACCACCTAAGAATTGGTGGATGAATGAACCATTTTGGGGGTTTAACGATTCTAAAATTTGATCGTCGCTTGAGTTCTTAATTAAAGAGATAGAGACGGTTTGGTTTGGTTGGGTTTAGGTAGCTCAGATTTAAAAGTTAAGTAAAAGGGGTTCATGTATCGGCTAAACTTATTGTAATTAGAGTTTCCAGAGTTATGATTTTCATTTTTTTTTGTGCAGTATGAGGTGGTGACAAATGATCAGATGTGAATCTTGGATGTTTGAATGTCAAGGAACAGAAGGAGTTGGATACCCGAAAGAGGAATCCTGAATGTTAGTTCCAAGAAGGTAAAATAATCGCTCTACGAATTCTATTTCGTAATTTTTACATGTTTTTGTTTATTTAAATTTGAACAGAATGACATAATTCTTGCTGGAAACAAAATTTTGCAGACAAGGGTAATACTGGATGATCCTAAGTGGTCACCATTTTTCTTTCTCGAATGTTGCATTTCTTATCTAATCTCGATTTTTTCATTCGTTATAACAGGAAACCAAATAAACCATAAATTGAACTTAAATTGATTTTCTTACCTACACATATGAAGCTATATGTAGGTAAGAATGCTTTCATTTAAATTTTATAAGCATTCTTACCTGCTTATATATGGTTATTGGTGATATATGTGTGCTTTCAGGTTCTTTTTGTGTACCATGCGGTCAGACAAGCAGACGACTCTGAGGTCTAAGGAATTTTTTTTGTTTTGCTCTATTGGCGGGGTGGAAGTTGGGATATAACTTATGGTAAGTAACCTGAAATATGAGTTACTTATAGAGATATTTAGCCGTGTTCTTTGCTATTTGAAGTTCTAACTTTTGTTCTTTGCTATTGGCGGGGTGGAAGTTAGGATACAATCTCATGTCTTAGGAAAGGTTTGCACAAACGTGCTCGAAGAAATAGAGACGCCAATTGTGTCTCGAATACAAGATTGGTCATTGCGTGGAACTTGATGGTGCTTTGGAAGAAAAAGCAACAGATTATAGATCAGTATGTATGGAAGATATGAAGACCGTTAAATCCGACATTATTAGAGACTAGAGCGAAATACAATTCTTAGGAGAGTTGAAGGATTAAAGCCAACGACCTTAATATAACTCACTGAGGTGCCAAGTTCTGCTTCAAAATATGTAAGTACACCTAATACTCGTGATGCTATTACTTACTGTGACTGTTGGAAACGCGGAAAAATCAAAAGGGTGCTTTATTTTCCTAATTAGTTTGGTTATTCTAAGGCTCGAACACTTCTAGGATTTTGACAGTAACCATATGTCCATATAATTGACAGTAACCATATGTTCATTTGCTATGAAACCCGAAAACAGAGGTATGTTGTTTATATCAATAGATAAAATAAGAGCATTTGGTATGGCTACAAATGATAGAAGAATTGAGAATGTGTGAACAAGTCAACTTCCCGTTCGTACAACATATTAATTGCTTACAAAAAGGTCCTCCTAAAATATACGAGTAATGTACTTTTGTCTCTGATCGTACAATTATACTTGACATACAAATTAGGCTACCAGCTTGGATTCTATAAATGTTTAAGTTTAAGCAATCAACTGATTACCAAAAGTGCTTCGGGTCAGCTGACCACAACTGTCAAAGAATTACATGCTTCAACCCATTTACCCAACCCACCACTCCTCTTGGATGTGCATGCAAATTTTCGGGGTGTTTTTTGCGATCTTGGTTATAAAACATGTATCGTTTGTTATATGTATTGGTTGCGAATTTGTTGTATATGCATTTAGGTAGAATGTAGCAAATCGAGTATAGGCCACAGTCGGTGTAATGTTGTAACGAAAATGAAGTTTAGAGGTGGAATAAGTTTTTGGGAATGATGCTGATGTTCTTGACTTTTTGCAATAAGCTTGGATTTAGGCTGGTAGTTGATGATTGCAATTTAATCATCACATTTACGTATCAAAGTCAACATTTCTGGGTTTTTTAAAACATATTTATGTGTTGGCGTAATCTTCTTTAGAAGTTCATAATAACCTATAAATTATTGGAGACAGGCTACCATGCCTTACTTTTTCTAATGCATCATGTTTATTTGCATACTTTGTTTTGAAATAGTGAAATAAGTAGTTTAATGAGAAATCCCAAACACCCCCTATCTCTGCTAAAGTTGTAGCTCAGTAGTTCATAATCACACATACATAATAGACTTGCTGATATGTTGTAAATATCTATATATTACGAGAACTTCCAATAATTTGATCGGTTAGTAGCCGAGTGAAGACGAATATAGATATCTGATTATTAATTTATAAATGCAAAAAGGCGGTGTTGCTAATAGACATATGCAATAAAATAAATTACAGATTAGTTTAATAACTTTTACTTTTGGGCAGATGCATGTTTCTTAGAATAGCTGGCTCATCCACATATTATTAGTTTTATACACCAATAATGAAGAGCCTCTAGAAAAAGAGAGATTTCTACTCTGCAAATCGACCGGGGACTAATCGTCGTGAAGAGCATCAGCTACATCCAGGCTCTGAATCTTTCTGATTAAAGGTACAAACCAAAAGCACCATAACCAATATTTGTTTCTATATGCATTCAGCTACGATTCTGGCCACTTAAAACATGGATTTGTCTTTCAAAGTTCACCATAAACGGATCAGAAAAGAAGTTTGTTTGTAGGTTATCTATTTCAGGAAATAGACGGGAAGGTTATAGATCAGTCCATAACTATTACGTAGCCCGTACTTCCAGTAATCCCAACTACTAATTAAACACCTAAAAGGAAAATTAGTAAGTCCGTTTGTGGACTAAAATCAACATATTTGATACTTATAGATAGGTTGAAAGTATGCTAGAAAAATGAAATATACCAACTGACGTGCGACAACTAATTACAGGCAAAGAATGGGCTTTTTATCTTCCTGTATACAACACGGTGATATTTATTTTATATTGTTCGTAACATACCTGAATTTGAATGTCAGCTGATCTTGATTGATGATAATATACTATAGTCACAATAAAATGCACTTATATTTTCCTCGAGCCTTTCATAGGGAAGAACCTATTAGTTCTTTCAATTGTGATATTGTTAATTGTTCTTTTTAGTGTATGTCTTCATGTAGTATCTATTTTCAATGATATACCATGGTTGCTTTACAAAACCAGGTAGCAAGGGATGAAGGGATCGAGCTACCACCTCTTGAGAAATACACTGTTGGCAGCTCCTTTTTTCCTACTTTTGATACCAAGGTACAAAATCAGGAAGTATTATTACTATGTAAATTCACTCTAAAAGTTTTATAAAGCTAAAAAATTTTATTTGCAGGTAGCTTCTGTCACTTGGACATGTGGTTCTTGGCTGGCGAACTATCCGGACAAAAAATCTGATTTGGGTATATTTGCTCTACAAACATAAGCAGTTATCGAGCAAGTGTTTCTTACAACTACTGCAAGGTTAATGGCCGATTTTAAACAGCGGGTATGTGTATCATACAAAAGCTTTGTGAACCGTTTGGGGAGGTCGTTGAAATATTTTTTTAATTGTAATGAATTTAATTAGGAATATACGTTAATGTACCCTCTTTAGTACTATAATGTAGACAGCGGATTTGAAGAATAAATGCTCAAAATAGCCCTTAAACTAATCCGAAAATCATTTCCATGCTCACTTAAAGACCACTTTCCATCTCCAAATATTGTTAAGCTGAATTTGTTATGAAAAAGATGACTAAGCATATGCTACTTATATTAGTTTATCCTCAGAGCATGTATAGTCTATGTTAATGTTAAGTTTTTTGTCGACACGTCGCAGGGTGCATGGAGTTTTCAAAAAGAATCTATTGGCGCCTCTTATTGGAAGGCTCGGTTTGCCTTTATACCTCACAACTGGTGACAACTCTGTTGTATCGAAGTGCTACTACACATATGATATAGCTTTGATTCCATCTTATTATGTAATGTATTTGTGCTAAAATTGTATCGATTCACGAGACATCTTATAATTATAGAACGTTGTTTAAACCTTTATTTACATACTATCCAAGGTGTTTTGGATAGCCTGTCTTTTAAGTGCTTATTGTGGTCTCTAAAAATATTTGGTAAAATGAAAGTGATGTACATAAGTCATATCTTTGGTATCCAATTATTATACTTTATGGTATTTATTTTTTTTACAATATGCATAGATGTGGTAACATTGCTATCTTAATTGTGTTTGTATGTTTTAATTGTCTAATTATGTTTGTATAAGTTGTACACTATGCTTATTAGTGTGTAAGTTGAAAATTCAATATTTCAAGATTCCATGCATTAAATTTTCAACATTTCCTAAATTAGCAATTTTTCAACTTTCAAGAGAATCCTAAATTTCTTTTATAAGGAGTATAGATACTCCATCTCATTAATCGTTAAGTTTACATTTTAGATGGTCCCTAACTTATCGGATACTTAATGAATACATGCGTAAAGCGACGGTGTGTAGCGATAAATAATTATAATTGTGATTTGTGTTTTGTGTTTTGGTGTGACCCTTGATACAATGCAACGCTTACGAGTTCAATTTGTAATCATTGCGAGAAAAACAAAACGAAAAATGATACTCAATTTGTAGTCATTGCAAGTAAAAGTTTGAGCATTAAACAATATTTAAACTATTAATTTAATGATGGATGTTGTTACTATCTTTAATCAAAGGTATTTAAAAACTTGTCATTTAAACTCAATTAATTATAATGAGTAACACTTTTTATTTAAACTTGTTTTGTATTGGGTATTACAAGCATTACGCATTCATTAGATTTATGAATTTTAAGTTTAAGGGACATACATTATAAATATTAGAGATATACTACTAAAGGTATATACATAAGATATATCAACTTTACTAAAATATCGTGTTTTTTGTATTGGGTCAATTAGTTTTTTTTATTAAATGGCATGATTTTATTAAAAAACTAGCAATGAGTTAGAAACTTACAAGATAACAAGATGGGGGCTTTTAAGTCAATCAATCCAATTAAAAGAAGTCTTACATCTATATCTACACCAATAAAAAGAGCGGGTCACAATATCTTTAAAAAGAGACGCCTTCGTAAGAAGGTCCAAACCAAAAATACTCTTGTTGCGAAAATTCCAGATAATCCACCACATAATATAGCAAACTCCTTCGAGCAACTTTTTATACTTAGTGTGAAGACGAAGATTCAAAAGTCACTCTACCCCTATTCCTCATACGAAGAAACCTCCATAAAATTGAGATGATAAAAAAGGACAAAAATGACAATGATATGATATGATATGCCCATAGTTAAGGCACCTTTTATCCCATTAGAAATTGAGTTGAATTTACGTCAACGAAGAATTAATTCAAAAAGAAAATACATGAACTCCGTGCGTGTACAGTGCCTTATAACTAGGAGTATTATAATATGTGAAAAACTAGTAAAGTATCTTAATTTGCTACATCTTCAATTTAATCAAACTAGCTCATAAAACTGTCTAGTAATTTATTTATAAAGTATTGTGATATATTTTTTTATAGTTTTGTAACGACGAGCTACATGACATATGCTACATCACTCTTTAAGATGTAGAAAATAACAAATACTCTAAACTATAGTAACTAATTTAGAGTATAAACTGTAAAGTTGTAGAGTATTTGAATTGGGAAAAGCTTTGAAGTATAGTCATTTTCCCTTTATTTGGATGTATAAGTTAGTGGTATATTTAGATTTAAGTTCATTTGGAGACCATATTTTTTGTGGATGCTGGAGACTCATCCTCACCTTTCATTTTCATCTCATTCAATGGATGAGATTAAATTGTCTATTTACACTTAAAGGGTATTTTTGTACATTATATAAACTTGCTTTCTTATAACCCTCCTCATTTAACACACACACAAAGTGTGTGTTTTCATATCGTCTTTTTTTCTCTCTCTCTACACCAATCCACAAATAACCAATCGATCGATCTTCAATCGATTGTCTTATTTTGAATCGACCATCTCCTTCTTCAATTGATAAACATCAGGTTCGTATTTGTTTTTATTTTAGCTTATTTGATGTGAATAAGCTTATTAATTTATCATCATTTGAATTTATGTGCTTATAATTCAGCTTATTTGAACGAATTATCTGAATTAATTGTTGCTAGTGATAAGCTAACTTATTAGATGATTTATATAAATAAGTTTATGAATCGTCATCATCTGAATTTATTTTGTTGAATTATAAGCTAGCTTATTAGCTTATTTTGATGAATTATAAGCTAGCTTATGAATTAGATGAGAGTTAGTGTGAATAAGTTGTATTATTAGGTAGTTTTATGATCTGAATAACTTATTATTTAGCATTTGATTGAATTAAGTTATTGATATAAGTTGAATTAAGCTGGTTTTAACTTACTAGTTAGCAATAAGCAGTTTTGAGCTGATATGAAATATATCATATGTGATTTTAGCTTGGGTTAATATGTTTATAATTGAGGTTATTTTGTTTGATATATCATATGTGATATCACATCTGATATTTCATTTTGTTAGATTTATCATATGTGATATCACATATGAAATCACATAGACTGCTTTATTAGATATATCATATGTGATATTTGCATTTTGTCATGAAACAACTTATTTTGTTTTTCTCATTTTATATTTTCAGAGCTGTTGTTCAATAAGAAGTTGTTGTTCAAGAAAAAAAGATATGGTTCAAGACGAAGAAGACTTAGTTTAAGAAGAAGAAGACTTGTTTCAAGGATAAGAAGACTTTGTTGATTCCATGATAGATCCATCTAACTCTTTCATTTTTTTCACATGTGATATGCTAGGAAATCATATATGATTTTATATTAATTTTATTTTCATTACAATTATCATATATGATATTTGAAAGGAAATCATATATGATTTTACATTGTTTTTGTTTTCATTAAAATTATCATATGTGATATTTGAAAGTAATCTGTTAATGTTTGCTTTTTTATTATGGACAACTGTGGAAAATTCTCTTTTACTTGTTTTGGTTGATTTGGATCTTACCATATGGAATATGGGAAATTTCTTATTCTATATCAGATGTGATATTTGTATTTTACAAGTTAGTAGCAAACTATCATATGTGATTTTTTTTTCAAAATGATCATTATATGATTTCAACAGATCATCACTAATTTATCAAACCATATAACTTGAGTTTAAAAATGATAACATGTTTTCTGTTCTAATGCTTTTATTGCAAGTGATTATGAATGTGTGCAATAAACTTAAACAAAATAGACATAATATCGAAAATCACATTCGTTAAATGTTTCGCCATTTTTATTTAGTATAAAACATCATGACATAATACCAAGAAAGTTAAACCATATTAGCAAGACATTGTACCAGTTACCAATGGTTTACAAAATCGTCCGTAGACGTCAAAACTCCATATGGAGATTACAAGATTAAAACAAAGTATACATTTTGAACGTGAAATAAAAATTCATGAGCTTCTTCATTGAGTTTCTCGGGCCTTTGGATGCTTGTAATGATCAAGATGCCTTGAAAATAGTCTTCTCTACACAAATAAGAAGATTTGATTCAATTTTCAAGAACATAATCATATATGATATATTATAATGGTAAAGAAGTTAACTTTCAAGCAGATTATCATATATGATATCAAACACACAACTAACTTTTAATTACTCAATAGGAGATGACAAACTTGCTTGTATTTTAGTTTCAGGCATATTATCATATATGATATATTATAGTGTTAAAAAAGTTTGCTTTCAAGCAGATTATCATATATGATATTATACACAAAACTAACTTTGTAGTACTCACAAGGAGATCACAAACAGCTTGTATTTTATTTTCAAGCACATTATCATATATGATATAGTATAAATGCTTAAAACCTAGCTTATATCATATATGATGCAGTACATAATTTTTTACAATTTTTTCAGGCAACTTATCATATATGATTTTTCACTAACAGGTCATACTATATCTGTTCAGCGTAGATTAAGCCATAAAACCTGATAATTCATAAAAATAAGCTAATAAGTTAGCTTATAATTCATCATAATAAATTTAGATGATTATAATTCATATGCTTATTCACATCAATCACCTAATAAGTTAGCTTATCAATCAACACGATTAAATCACATAATTCGTCAAATAAGCTATAAAAGGATAAGATGGATTATAAGCTTATTCACATCAAATAAGCTAAAAATAAGATAAATAAAAACAGATCGGATGAACTTTTACCTGATGTTAATGAACCGAAGAAGGAGATAATCGATTTACGAAGAAGATGATCGATCGATTAGATGTTCGTGATGATAGATTAAGATCTGATATGTTTATGTGTGTGTTAGGTGAGAGAGAAAATGATAGATCTAAAAAAGACGGTGTGTGAGTGATTGAAGGTGTGGTTGGTGTGGGACGTTAAATGTCCAAACTACCCCTCCGTCCTTTTTATTTATTTATTTAAATAATAAAACCCTTTTTAATCTTCACCCTTCCTTTTTTTTAGATGGATGCTGGGATTAATCCCCGAGTATCCAATAAAAAGAAGGTTTCTAATATAACCTTCCTCGTATATTTATTATAAATCATGTATATATTTGTAGATTTATGATGCAAAGGTTATTATCAGTAGCTCGATGCCTCTTATAAGTGAAATGCGTGAACTATTATCCGGAATTGATAATCGTACAAGTGCTCCACGTTATTATTTATTTAGAAATAGTTGTTTTGGTGATTGGTTGAATGTTTCCTGTGTTGACCACGAGCCATATTTACTTCTCGGCATGCTCCTTAGGCAAGAAAACTATCATGTATATTTTAAATACAACAAGAAAACTAGCGTGTAAATTAACTATGGCGTGCAAATATGATGGAGTGCAAAATATTTTGCACGTAAAGACACATCACTATAAAACAATAGTAGGCATGCAAATTGACTTGGAGAGCATAATGTTTTGCACGTACATATGACATTATTAACCAAACCAGGCGTGCAAAATCTTAGAGAGCTAAGTTATTTGCACGTAAAGATGACGTGTCATGATTTTAACCTTTTAATTTAATCGAACTAAGTGTGCAAACATACAGAGCGTGCACAAAATTTTGCACTGTTAGGCGACTAGGTTATTGGCCCAAGCCCGAGTGTGGGCTTGTGGTCCATTAGGATTAGGGTTTGGTGTTGCTTATTATTCAAGCTATCTATTTATTATAAATAGACATGCTATCTTACATATGTAACTCATTCAATCAATAATAATCTCTATTGTCTTACATAGTATCAGAGTACAAGTAAACCCACCACCAAGAATTTCTTATCCTCCAGTCATCGGGTACCAGCCGATGATCCGGAGGGATCCCCGTTGATTTATGTTCGCTTTATTGTTTTAGTTTAAGTATTATTTTTTTCCTTTTTCATACCAAACTCATAAACTTTATCCCACAAAACTCTAGCTGTCAAAATAGACTCCATATGCATGTTGAGAAATCAATCAATTAAATCTGTCTTCATTCACAAATTTTTTTATCGTTGGGAGTATTGTTGTCGGGGACACTGGTTGAAATAAAAATGCGCTCCTACCTAAAGGCAAAGCAAGCCATGACGTATAAAAAAAGCGTCACAACAAAAGGAAGACGTCGTCAAGCAATAAACAACTTTGTCGCTGAATACAACTCTGCATCAATCCAAACAAACAATAAAGAAGATGAAGAAAGAAGAAACTACTTTCAACATTCATCTTAGTTTGCCGTCCGAAAGACTCCCGTTCAAACTGTGGGGGAGTGTTAGGCGATTAGGTTATTGGCCCAAGCCTGAGTGTGGGCTTGTGGTCCATTAGGTTTAGAATTTGATGTTTCTTATTATTCAAGCTATCCATTTATTATAAATAAACATGTTATCTTACATATGTAACTCATTCAATCAATAATAATCTCTATTGTCTTACATGCACGTACTGCCACGTGTCAATTTGTTATTCAATATTAGTTTTATTAAAACACATGTATTCACCCAAAAGTTGGCGCGTAAATTACAATAGCGTGCAAACTCATTTTGCGCATAGAGTAGTTTTTGGTGAAACAGTTTTCAATGGTTGATTTTCGTAACATAGTTACCTATGTGTCTGTTTTGGAAAGTTACTACTGAGATTAGTTTTATCCTTAAATTTGTGTGACATTGGTTTCGTAGCTGCAAATAAGAGTAAAAACGAGTCAAGTCACTTGTATTACGCTCTGGTCTACGAGCCAAGCTCAAGTTAAAAATATGAAGCTCGAGTATGAGATCGAGCCTTATTATTATAAATGAGCCGTGCTCGACCTCTCACATGCTCATCGCTTCCCCCAAGGTGCAAACAATGGTATGCTAGGATGTTGTTACCAATCTTACGTATATCTAAACATGAAATTAAATACATTTAAAAATATCTCTAACAATTTCTGATATTGACTACATAATTTTTTACGAAGTAAGATGTCATGACTTATGCTTATGAATAGTGGTTAAAAATCATTCTTTTACTGTGATAAGCTAGAAAGCAAATCATAAGTTGTACCTATAATTTAAATTAGAGTGGTGATATATAGACCTAACAACGAGACATACTAAGAGATTTAATATATTCAATTAAATTAGAAAGCTCATATATAGACCTAACAATGAGACTTACAAATCATTTTTTTTTAAATTAATTAATCTCATTTTCAGAAAAGTGAAAATCCGTTTGATTTGACTATTGTTCTAACTACTAACGACCTTCAATTCCTTTAGTAAATATGTGGTTCCATAAGTGACACAATAAGCTTGTATATAAGCCTATAAGCTCAAAAATAAGCTTAAACAAACACCCCCTTAGCTGATCATGACTTTTATTAAGTCATATTCTTGTAATTGTAGATAGTGTTCTCATTTGTTAATTGAATTTAGGTGGTGTGGATGTAGCATTTCTCTTATAATATAGTAAGATGTAATTGTTTGTGGTTGTCAAAAATATTGTACCAAACATGTGGAATATCTATTAAAGTGCCTCACCGATCTTTCTAGTTTTTCTTTTTGCAACTGACGACTTTTGACCGATCGTTACTATTAGATCCGGACCAGTGCTATGACTATTACGGATACGGTTTATACCAAATGGTTATTATTATACATGGCACGTCTTTAACCTATATAGGTGGCCCCCACGGGTTTGGCTATAAATAAGCCAAACCTCCTCTCTCGTTTGCGAGGTTCCTTCTCCTTTCCATTTTTATATATTACTCTCTCTACACTTATCTCATATAGTACACCGCATTACATACTTATGCTAAATCCTCTACCTACGAGGTTATTGTCGGAGGATGTTTCTCGAGGCTTCGACATCGGGGCCCCTTCTAACACAACATGCTTCTAGGCTCGGGATGACGGCAAACGACATATGAGATTTGTTAAGACCAACCTAGCAAAAATATGCTTCTACATTTAAATACTCCCTCCGTCCCAAAATTATTGTCCCATATTGACTTTTCAAGTCTTTTTCTTCTAACTTTGACCTTAAATATTTTTGTTTGTGTTATATAATATTTGATGCAAAATATATGAATCGATTGGTTTTTGAATATATTTTCATTGTTATAATTTTCATCAAGTATTATATTACACAAATAAGAATATTTAAGGTCAAAGTTGAAAGAAAAAGACTTGAAAAATCAATAGGGAGCAATAATTTTGAGACGGATGGAGTATTACAGAAGCACATCATCTCAAAAGTTACGAAAACCTCAAGCACTAGAATCGTCCCCGTAAAGAGATCTAAAATTAACACCTCTAATGAAATATACCGCCTCTAAATTTTTGACATCAAACACCTTCAGAAATTCTTCTATTAATCATCATATAGATATATAGAACAGGTTTACTCATCATGAAAAACGTTAACACCTCTCTCACAGGTGTAAATCAGTAACCGCCTCACATTTTTTTTGAACACTCACAACACTTCAGAATATATTCCTCAATTAATCATCATATAGATTTAACTTAACAACAGGTTTACTCATCATGGGAGCTTTCTTATTCATTTAATTACTAGCTCAATATGCGATAAACCCACTATTTATTTAGGGGGGGGGGGGGGGGGGGGGGGGGAGGGGGGGGGGGGGGGGGGGGGGGGGTGTTTTTTTTTATATTAGAGTAATTATAAGTTCAACACTTATTTTTTTTATTTTTCTGACAACGGCCAACTTTTACGTTAGGTAAACAACTAGCAAGTAAGCTAGACAATTACAAAGAAATCAAATAGTTGGGAGTGTCTGGAATCCCAACTATCCCATCTTTAACTTAGAACTACCTCTACGATTTATTTTTTTTTTTTGAACGGCAACTTTATTAGAAACACTAGCAAGAAGCTAGACAATTACAAAGAAATCAAATATGGGTGTTGAATCCAACTATCCCATCTTAACTTAGAACTACCTCTAGCTTTACACCAACAAAAAGATCGTAAAACAATATCATCGAAAATGGACTCTTTACGAGGCTTTTTACTCGCGAAAAGTAATTGGTTCCGGAAATTCCACAAACTCCACCACGTAACATAAAAAACGCCTTCCAAAATAACCTTCAAATTAGAAGCAAGACGAACCGAATTGAACCAAACGAGCCATTCTGCATACGATGAAAAAGATTGCACTCCCAAATTCCACCAGCGACATAATAATCTCGTCACATCTCTAGCCAAAGAACAATTGAAGAATAAGTGAGAAGTATCTTCAAGAATCGCATCACACAAGGGACACGACTGCGATTCAGTAACGACATTCCTTTGGACGAGATTCTCTCGAGTAGGCAAACGATCAAGAGCAAGTTTCCAAGCAAAAATATTAACTTTAATCGGAATATTTTTAACCCACCTCGTAGGAATATCCGCCCTGATAAACCACTATTTATGGGTTTATACCAAACGGCTTATTATTATACATGAGAAATCTTTAATCGGCAGGTTCCTTCTCCTCTCTATATTACTCTACCAAGAGTCACCTCATATAATTGTACAAAACATTGCATACTTATGTTGAATCATCTATCTACAAGGTTTTGACTTGACCGTCCAAGGTGGTTCCCATGGCTTCGGCCTCGGGACCCTTCTAACTGGTTCTTTCATGTTGGCATCACGCTTCTTGGCTCAGGAAGAAGGCAAACGGGACATGAGAGTCGTTAAGACTAACCCGGAGAAAGTATGCTTTTGCAGCTACTATTGTAGTTCAAGTGTCGTTCTATTTGCTTTGTTTATAGTCTCTCGTGCATTTGTGAAAGCCATAAGTTTTTTTGTTTGACCATTGTGGTATCAGTAGGTAATTAACACACAAAATGTGTTTTTTTTTTCATTTCTTAAGGTATGTTTAGCGAAATGGGCTAGGGTCGAAGTTGGGTTTGGGGCTAGAAATTGAGTTGGGGCTTATATTATAAGCCGAAACTAAATAAACTTGTTTGGCAAATTAGCTTAAGCTTGAGCTTATTATTGCAAAATTATTAAAAAAGGACGTAATTAATTAAACATATAGTAATAAAGTTAGTTATGAGTTGTGGTAAATAAGTAATTTAATAGTTTAAAAACCTAGTGTAAAATTTTTTGCCCGTCGTATTCGGCTGGGGCTTATAGTTTTGAAAGCCTCCATAAGCCTTTACGCCAAACAAGATTTATTATACAAACCGGCTTATTTTTTAAGCTTAAGCCCCCGTAAGCCCCGATAAGCCTTCTCCGGAACACAGCCTTAATCCTGAGCAAGTACCAGCCTGTTTTCCGTGAAAACTAAAGTATAATAACCCGATTCTAGAAACAGATTGTTAAGAACCTTAGTTTTGTTTCCCTTCTCTTTATAGCAATAGCGCTTTCGCCGCCCTCCTTCTACCACGCACACCTCTCGCTTCCATCTGATGTTCTTCTAACATGTGACGTTTCACTTCGAAGACGGGACTTATGAAGATGTTTTTTTTTTCTCAGGAACTATATATTATCTTTATAGATACATTTTGCTGTCATGGAACTATTGCCATGTAATATTATGATTTTGAAAATAACATCTGGTGATATCTTCCTAATACTAAAACCTCCTACTTCAAGAACTCCATTTCCCTTAAAAAAAACATATGCTGAGTATATAGAGTTATATTGTTAAGACTCAAAAACGTACAATAAACCTCCTACTTCTTGGTCTGTTTTACAATATAAAAATTGGTAATACTTAAAAATTTTGGTTTTGAATAAGGTTATATTTAAAATCTTCAGTTAGCAAATAATATGTAGTGAACAATTCACTCAAAAAATAAAATATTGCATCAATCATGAGATAACTAACAATACACGTTATTCGTCACATAAAACTTCTTGGTACACGGCATTTTAGGTGTAGAATCCTTGATCGAACTATTTGCTTGATTTCACTAATACCTTTATAGTTCTACGTGATATCCTCTAGATAATGCAACATAAATCCGGCCATGCGAGAAAACAGATTCCGCCAAATCGACACCGACATTTTAAATTGTTTGGCCTTAAGCTTTACTGATAGTCATCGCAAAGCTAAGGCGCACGGGGAATTGTTTTCTATTTAGTTTGAAAGGGAACATATTTTCTTCAGGTGGAGGAAGAGGAATACTTGTCAAGAGCACTCCAACTCCAACGTGTTGGCGTGCCGACCCACATCAATCTCAACATTGATGACACTAGGACCAAAGCATTTAGATATCAACCTCGTGCCATTATTTAATCAATTTGATAGATCGCTATTCCTTAAAAGAATAATCTATCATCCAATTTTCAAGCGCAAGTAGTGAGGAGGCAATCCGCTAATGTTGAGCGAGTTTAGGAATTCCTTAGAAGTTGTTCGTGTCGTTTTCTGATTCATCATAACTATAGTATACTTTCTCTTCACTCGAAAATCTGTCAATCAAGTGATCATTAATGTTGTCAACATGTTCATTTTTAGTTGATTAGATTGTCAAGTGCAAGACGAGGAGGAACCCTCGGCCTCATAGTTACTAAAATCGACCTAAATGTAAAAGCAGTCTCTCACAAAGAAACCAATCCATTAATAGATTTTAATAACACAATAACATACACTATTTTGACAACATCATAAAAATATAGCATTTATCGTTTATTTATAATTTCTATTTCTTGTTAAAGCAAGATGTTTTAACAAAAATTTAAGAAACATAAGTAACAATATGCTCCAATTTTAATCTTCATCACTTTCACATCTTTTCACTTCACCAACTGTATCAAGTCCCAAACTTGATTCTCATTAATTTTGTGTTGGCATGTCTTTCATCATCATCATCATCTCTGAGATGACAATAACTCAACCAGTTCTAGTTTAAACAAATTAGGATTGGGAGCGTGATGAATTGCATATAAGCAAACAAAAGTCGGACAAGTAGGTGTATATAAACGACCAGAACTAAAGTAGTGAAACAACAAGGTGTGTGTTAAGATAATTTTAAAATTTCTTTAAGGGTTTTCAAAGATTAAGAGGAATTTGAGTCAATGAGATTTTTATGTGCTTGTGTATAATTTGGAGAAAGGGGATAATGAGACTTTTATCATTGTAAAATTTTAATCTTACGTAGTGTTTGGTATGTTGTAATCAAAGTAAGAATGAAAAAGATTATTACGATGTAATATTGTAAAATAAATAGCCCCAAATAAACACAACCAACCACCCCTTAATCTTTTATTAATAAGAACAGAAGAAAAAAAAAAAAAAAAAGAAAAAAAAAATAAAAAAAAAAACAAAAAAAAAAAAAAAGAATAGTCCCCAAACGAATGCTATTCGAACATACAAAAGAAATAGATAGTCCCCAAACGGATGCTATCTGAGAAATACAAAGGATTAAACAAACTAAGAACCAAACTATTACATAGAACCAAACGATTACATCTAGAGAACGTTTGGTTGAATATAGACTAATAAAATTTTGTGTGAGAATGTGTTTGTGAGTTCTATCAAACCCTAGCTGCACAACACCATAATATAGCCACACCAAGAATGCAGATTAGGCAACAAAGGTCCCTGAGGAAATAAGAAATAGACACAAGCACTACAAAGAAGATATTAGAACAAATAAAGATACCAAAAGACCCCTTAAGGTTCACAAACTTGAAAAACTAAACTTATTACTTTTAACACCCCCCCTAAGTTTATGAACCAAATAGAGTTATTGAGAGCATTTTAGGAGCATAAAAATCATTGTGATTGCCTGCTTCTAGACCTTTTGTTAAAATATCATCAATTTGATTTTCTCATAATCAACTTTACAGTTTTAATTAACCATATGGCTACTTTTTCCCTTATCAAATGAACATCAATGTCAAAGTGTTTGGTTTTTTCATGCATTACAGGGTTAGCTGCTATCTGAATAGCAGAACTATTATCACAGAATAAGGAAGCAAGAATACTACTTGAAAATTTTAGGTCTTTCAAAATTTTAACAATCCACATCACCTCACAAACAGCAGAAGCCATGGATCTGTATTCTGCTTCTACAAAAGATCTTGAAAGAGTAGCTTGTTTTTTACTCTTCCAAGACACCATAACCACCATAAACAAACACACAGTAGCCAGAAACTGACCTCCTAGTCATTTTACATCTTACCCAATCCAAATCTCATAAGCACTAATAGACTCTAAAACAAAGAATTAGTATACTATACCTGCAACCAGGTGCGACTTAAAAAAAGGAAAAAAAAAAAAAATTTTACCCTAAGCTCTTAGGCAGCCCTCAAAATGAGACTGAAAGGGGAGAAATGCATATGTTGGCTAAGACATATGACGAGTAAGGCAATAATTGTCTGGTATTTACAAAGATAAATCAATTTACCCAAACAATTTATATAACTAGAAATAATTTTTTAAGAGTGTTAATCCATTTATTTTCATGTAGCGACAAAGTACTCATTTTCATGCATAGGAGTAGCACAGGTTTACATTCTAAGAGGCCATAATCAATGAATAACTCAATGCATTACATTTTTGTTTAAGACATAAACCATTTTTAATTTTTAAACTTTTATTCGCAGGAAAAATTTAATTCTCCTAGATCTGTTAATTTTGACTTCTGATTTTAGAAGGATTTTTGAAATTGTAGAATTCATCATTGTTATTCCCTGTAGTAATTGTTAGTTTTATAAAAGTGACGACTAATGCTGTTTTATTATATTTTGTTATTAGACTTTATCGTTTTTGGTTTAGTATTTAATATAGCTTTGTAATAAGGTTTTATTATGCTTTAAGTAAGAAAAAGCATAGATAACCAAAGTCTAGGGACTAGTATTGACAAGTAGGAAAATAAGGAAGGAAGCCCCCTCCCATTGCCTATAAAAAAAACCCTCTAATCTTTATTAGAGGTAATGCCCTTGTATCTAACTCTCTTTTTCCTCCATAAATAATTTGAATTTTCCCTTTACTTGCCTCATTCTCTCTAATCTTACATGTTGATATGATTGATTCAAGATTCATGTGACCTATCAAGTGGTATCAATCGCCAATAGAGAAGTAGAGTGCTTGATTTGTGCGTGATTTTGTTCGACCGAGAATCAAGAAGTGATGGTTTTCCGAAATTCGTTTAGTGCTATGAGGTTCGAGATGATTTTGGCTGTGATTTTGAGTTTTTGGGACGTTATTGTGTTCTCCAAGTGTTCATTTCATTCTCGGAAGTGTGGTTTTTGAGTTTTGGTTGAAGCTTGCATTCTCGTAGAGTGTTTTTGAAGTTTCGTAGACTTTTACTGTAAATTTAGGCAATTTCATTACGTAATATCAGTGTAATAGATATTTACGATCTTTGTTTTATCAAAAGTCGTTTATAAAGAATTCGGTATTAAACTCGTTATCGATTTTGTTAATTCACAAATTCGTCCACAAATTTGTGATATAGGGAATTTAACTAAGTATAAACTCGTAATAAGCTTTACAAGTCATTTTTTTACAATTTCATTTCACGGTTTTTATCGTGATTTTGAAGTGTTAAATATCGGTTTTCCAAATTTACTAAAAACTCGCAATCCAATTCGGTTTTCATTCGAATTGAGTTTTTAGAACACCTTGGGATATCTAGTCATCATAAATTCGGTTCCATCGAATTTTACGGTTATTTAATAATTCATAACTGTTGGATTTTAACAATGTTAGGATTAACGAGTTTTAAAGTTGAAAATTGTTACCGAATTTTGAGTAGTTTGCATTTACCGAGTTTATTATTTAAAAGATTTCCGAGTTAGATAGTGTACTTTCGAGAAGGGTATTCGTTACAGATTACTTGTTGTCCTTGAAATAGTGATACCAAATTTGACTACTGTTACTGAGTTGGATATTTACCTCACAAATCTCACTCATATTCGTCTAAAAAAGATCCAATCTTGAAATCTTAAGACATGTCGACATCCAAATATACCAACAATCTTCTGAAGTCGGTTCTGAGAATAGGCACCCACGCTGAAAGTGATTTACATACCTTAGGGCCTGTAGATTCCAAACGATTTCGTAATCGCTAAGAGGGAAAACCGGAAGTGTGCCGTCTCAAAGCACTAAATATGGCCCCTTATGTGTTAGGAACATCACACTACAGGTTTCTCACAATACAAGGTTTCAAGATGTAGAGTATCTACAAGGAGATGGACTTATTGTACTAGATGCGGAAATGGAACTCCATGAATATGAAATCTTCTTTTATATTCTTAATGAGATTTACAATTCTGTGGATTCTTGTAAGACGGCCAAGGAAATGTGGGCTCGTGTTGAACGTTTGATGAGGGGAACTATACAAATCCAAGTTGACAAAGAAACGCGGTTTACAAATGAATTTGATCAATTTGTTGCTGAACCAGGAGAGTCACTAGTTTCTGTCTACAATCGTTTTGCTCAGTTAATGAATGATTTGGAACGAAACAACATGAAGTTTCCAACTGTTTCAATTAACACAAAGTTTCTGAATAGTTTGCAACCGGAGTGGTTGAAATATGTGACTCAAGTTCGTTTGGCTAAGCAATTGACAGTTGATTCGTTCGATGATCTTTTTGATTATCTTTCGCAATATGAGAAATTGGTTAATGCTTCAAGGGCAAAGAAGTTAGAAAAGTCTCATGATCCTTTGGCTCTAGTAGCACACACGGGTTCATCTTCCAGAAATACCTCTTCGTATTATGTGACACATCCTTCATCTGTAGTTGATTATGATGAAGAGTACCAACAGGATGATGTTCACAATCATTCTGAAGATCCCCTAGCATCTGCTATGTTGTTACTTGCCAAAGCCATTACTCAAAATTTCTCTAATCCAACAAATAATCATCTTCGTGCTTCGTCCAACACCAGAAATCAAGCAATTGTTCAAGGAGACAGGGTGAATATTCAAAGCAGAAATTCTGGTAATATTGGAAGAAATAACAGACGCGCTTATGTTCAAGAGGAAGTTGTTGAGGGAATGAATGCTTCGAATGAGACTGGAAATGTTCAAAGGGCTCTTCGAACTCCGACTTCAGGCAATACGTCAACTGTTCAATGCTACAACTGCAGTGGAAAAGGACATTATGCTAGGAACTGTCCAAAGCCAAGGGTTCGTGACTCGAAGTATTTCATGGAGCAAATGTTGCTGGCAAAACAGGATGAAGCTGGTGTAATTCTTACTGATGAGCAGAATGATTTTCTCTTTGCTGATGCTTCAAGGATGGAAGAAATTGAAGAACTTAGTGCAAACATATGCTTAATGGCCAGAATTCAACCAGCTGATCAAAATTCTGATGATGGGACAAGCTATGAGTCTGCATTCATAAGTGAGGTACAATCTTCATCCATCGATGAAAGTAATGAACAAATGTATCCAGCTCATACTAAAATTATTAACAGTACCATTGATAATGATCAAATTAATAGCAATATTCAATTTGATTCAGTCAAAGGAAATGTTAATAGTGGCAGTATTGAAAAAGATGCACATGTTTATGATCTATGTGCATTAGAAACACTTGCTAGAAATGCATACGAGGAAGCAGCAAAACAACAACAATTTGCTCAAAAAGTTCAACAACAAAACATGACTTTGACTAGTCAGCTTGAGTTATATAAGGAAAGGTGTGGAGTCTGTTAAGACCCCTTAGATCATTATTAAGACTCATCTAGGATAATAGAAACATCAAAGATTAACAATATACGCAGCGGAATAACAATAAGAACAATGATGTTTAACAAGGTTTTTCATTCAAATGATTTCCCTATTACCCCAACTATAACTTGGGGATGCTAACTACTACATAGGCATCTATAATATGTCTATTACTAACTAACTACTAACTATGGTGTACACACACACACCTTTTTTATTCAACTCTCATTAGTCGACTCTATGTTTCTGGATGTGTTTTTCTAAATGCTTGGACCTTCTTTTATAGCATAAGGAGTCCTAGGCTTACAAGGAAACTAATAAATATATTAATGAGAGAATCAATTAATTATCTTCTCATTAATATTCATTCTTATCTTATTTTAACCAAATCTTTATTTTCTTCTACATC
>BQNB010104870.1:0-23723 GCA_026074375.1 Tanacetum coccineum
TTGTGACAATCATCATTGAATTCAAATGGAGTATCTTTTTTGAGTAACTTAGTAAGAGGTCGGATAATTTTTGAGAAGTCTTTCAGAAATTTGCCATAGTTTTGCATTCCGGCCAACACGTCGACAAGAGAAACGTTGATTCGAACGGCTCGAATCATGTCGAGGAACTTTCCATATTGGGCCTCCATCTTCTCTTTCCTTAGGCGTTGAGGGTATGGTACTTTTGGTTTGTATGGTTTTAATGTCGGAATTTCTTTTACAGGTTTTGAAGTTTTAGGTTGGGGTGTAGGCTCTTCGTCTTCATCATCGCTATCGAAGTTGATAAGAGGTTCAGGATTGGTTTGATCATTTGGGTTAATCGGTGGGTCATTAGTTTTACCACTCCATGTGAATACGGTATTAACGTGTTCATTTCGAGCTTGCGGTGATTGATATGGTTTTGATGAACTACCTTTTGGGTTTGATTGAGTGTTGCTTGGTAAAGATCCAGAAGGTCGACCAGATTGCTTATCAGCAAGTCTATTGAATTTTGCTTTAAGGTTTTGGATTGAGGCTTGTTGGTTTTTAACTAGACCTTCGATTTGGGTTTTGAGATCTATGAATTGTTCTTTAACAAAAGCGTTTGTGGATTGTTGAGCTTTCTTGAAATCGTTTAATTATTTTTGAATTTCGTAGGGTTTATCATCAGTATTGGATTGGTAGTTGTCTCGATTGTAATCATTCCGTCTGCTAGAAAACCAATTATCGCGATTTTAGTCATGGTCGCGATAATAATTGTAAAAACGTGTCTTACGAAAAGTTTGCATGAATTTTGCTTTTTCTTCACGAGACATGGGAATATCATCATTATGATCAAGAAATGATTGTTTGGGGCGAGACTGAAGTTCCTTGTACTGAGCATCCATTTTCATGGTCATGGCATCCATTCGGGCCATAATTTTCTCAATGTCGGTATTACTGGGGCCTTCATCGACGAAAGCGACAGTTCTTTAAGAGGTTTTGATTTTTGGTTTTTAGCCCAATAGAGCTTTAGTAAGACCTTGTCTTCAAGAAGCTGATAAGCTTGATTTGGAGTCTTGTAAAGGAAAATACCACCGGCTGCAACATTGAGAGCTTTTTGGGTAGTTTCGCTGAGGCCGTGATAAAAGATTTTAATAATATTGCCTTTGGGCACGTTATGTCCTTGACAATTTCTTAACAGTTCCTTCATTCGGAGCCAAGTGTCGGTCAGAGTTTTGTTTTCATTTTGTGAAAAGGCTCGAATTTCTCCTAGGAGTCGATCGAACAAAGCCGAGGGAAAGAATCGGCTAATAAAGAGTGTATGAAGTTCGTTCCAGTTTTTAATTGTTCCTTCGTTGAGCTCGTCTAACCAAGTTTTTGCTTCTCCAGTGAGTGATAGGGGAAACATCATTAGACGAACAGCTTCATTTTCGGTATCTTGGTATTTAGACATATAACAAATTCCGAGGAATTAGTAAACGTGTTTTTAGGGGTCGGTTTTAATTCTGCCATCAAATTGGTTTCTTTTGACATGGGTCAAGTAGTTACCTTTAATAGCGAATTCGTTTGCGGTTACAGGAAGAGTGATTGCGAAACCAGTAGCCGGAGAGACAACACGGTCGGCAGCCCACATTGGTTCATCATCCATGGTATCGTAGTTGTTCAGAAGTTCGCCAAAGTGTGGGAAATAGTTGATGTCAAGAATTGGAGCGTAGGTGTTGGGGTAATTCGTTTCTTCTTTAGAATGGAACTTTTCTGTTTTGTCGACGGAGTCTTCGATTCAGAGTTCGTTCCGGTTCAGGCAATGGTTCAACAAGTTCAGAGTTGGAGGGACGTGTATGCATCCAATGAAGGTAAACATTTTAGGTTTTGGGTCAGTTTGCCAGAAAACTGTACGACCATTTTTTTTTAAATGGGGGGAAATGGTTAAAAATTACTTCAGAAAAAGATTACAGAATAGCTTTGAAATCCCCGGCAACGGCACCAAAAACTTTGATGTGTTTTAAAAGCTTTAAATTTATAAGACTGAAATTACCGATTATTAATATGGAAACACACGGGTAAAAGTATAACCCACGTATATAGCATAGACTTTAGGGTAAGACCAGGTCGTTCACAGGGATTTGCGTAGTATTCGAATAATCTTTGAGAATAAATTTTAACGATTTGAAATGACTTTAATTCAATTATAATAAAGATGACTACTCGGGTAACTTCATATAATTCATAAGCTTTGGTAGTGATTACGATCTCAAACGAAATACTTTAACTTATAAAAAGATTTTCTCGTCAGAAAAGGTTTTCATAGATTAACTCGGTTAACTTAAGACTTATATTTAATCAACTTGATTAAAGGTGTCACTCCAATAATCCAGTCAATATTATATCAAATCTATTTTGCTTATCAATTCACGAAAGTGGATTTCTCGTCACAAGCGATAAAGACCATAGACAAATATTTAAAACCATATAATTCACAACGGGTCTTTCGACCTATACCAATGTGAGTATATAATCATAGTTGATAATCAAAGTTGATAAGACTAGACACAATAAGTTTTCAACATAAGTATAAGATTAACAAGATCACAATTATACCAAACGCTTATTCATTATATTATTTTCACCGAGTAGTCAAGAGAGAATTTAGCCTCTCATGGCTATGAAGTTCATAACAAGATTTAGTAGATGAATAAGAAACATACTATATCCGGGTAGGAATATGGATCAAAACTCCATGTGTAACAAGTATAGATTCAAATTACAACCTTTATTCTTCTAAATAGTATGATGTTCTTTTTCGTTCTTCGTGGTTTGATCTTAATATTTAAGAGTTCGTGGTGTTTTTGGATAAAATGGATGAGAGAGGTGTGTGTGTGATTATCATTTAGAAGGTCTATAAATTAACCTCACCGCGGTCTAGTTAATGATAATCAATCACAAGTTCTAGAGCTTCTAAGTTACCGGCTCATATATAATTTTCAACCGATACCACTGTCACACCCCCAAAATTTGACAACAACGGGACGGTAACAATTTGGGGTGCGACGTCATAGCACAACAATCAAGTAATAGGAAACGACCTCGAAAGAGACGTTTTTAAATAAAATACATTCGATGCTTCATAAAGATTAGAGTTTGCAACATTTGTCTCAAAAGTTTACAACATGACATAAATATCCAAGCTTCCACAAGTTTTGTCCAAAACATATAATTTCAAAGGTTAACAAGTGGTTGATAAAGACACGTTTAATAGTTTAGCATCGAATAAAGAAAACACAGAATCCATATTCAACATCTCCACGCGGCTCCCATATAGAAATCACACCTTTGGACCTGAAATTAAACATGCTAAAAGTCAACACAAAGGTTGAGTGAATTCATAGGTTTATCAGTAAAAGAGTGGACCACAATATTTAAGCAGAGTAGACAAGAGAAACGAGTTCACCAAGTCTAAAAGAAATATATATTATTGCACTAAGCTCATGACCCCAAAACCTTATCAAGTTTGGGCCCCAAATAATATAGGATGCTTGCCCACAACCTAACTGTCCTCCCAATGTTAAATGCACCATAGTCAACTTGTGACCAAAAATTTAAGGTGGGGATTGTCAATCCCGATAGATCTATCCATAACATTCGCGCTTACTACATTAGCAATTAACGGTTCATGATAAGTAGGGACTTAAATGGCAATAAGGTAACTTATGCAATAATATTCAAGCATTAATCTGGATAGCATACAATTTAAAAGAACTCGTGTCCAAGGTAAAACAAGCATGTAATTTCACCCCGTAGACTTTGTAATACGATTAAGTAGTAAAATGAGGCTATAAACTCACCGAGAATAAAAGTAGTGATTCTAGAAATCTAGACGAAGAAGACGAATGCCAACGATCAACCATGGTCTATAATAGTGGCGCGTGATTAAAACTCACACTTATAATAAGATGTAACATAATATGAGTAAATAAATACATATTTTTATATATCGGCATGTAATAATATCCTATGCTTACGAATCCATGAATGAGAATCACCAAAAATGCTACACTTATATTTTCTAAAATTTTACTGGTTTTTACTAGACGTTAACCACACTTAAAGAGATACCAAACGATCAAATCCGATGTTCTCCTTCTATATCTACCCACTTATATATGTTATTAAACCTCAATAGCTTTCCCCAAAATAATAGACACTTATAACTATTTTTCAAAAGTACGCTAACGCAACATATCCCAAAACAGGGTCTGCTGGACTTTTCAAAAGTTGGACACCATCTGACCCCTTTAAACTATAAAGAAAAATCTGGAAAAATTCAGGAAGCTCATACACATTATGAAGATGTCAAAAAATATTAAGTTTTGATCCGCCTGCTCACTACATCTTTACAGCCCAAATTCTGGACCAGAATCACAGTTTTGACAACTTGTTTTGCAATTCACTTTTGACTAACCTATACTTATTGAAAATCCGAGAGGCCTCTTTCGTTAGAAAGTAAACTCGCCGAACTTAGTTTTAGAATCAAGAAAACCTAGGAAAGCTTTTAAATTGTCCAAGATATGGTACTCGCAAGGTGACCAAAAATTCTGCATAAAAACACCCTATGCACAATTTTACCATTCCACTTTCCAAACTTCTATCGGGCATATCTTACTCGTTTTTAAGAATTAGAAGTCCTAAATTATACCAAAACGATCATTAGAACAACCTCTATAATATTAGACAACAAAATCTCAGTTTACAACATCACTAATCGGCCGAATTATACGCCTAACATTCTGACCTAATCGGCTAACTTTCAAACCCTTCAAAATCAACTCAAACATCACCAAACTCCTACTACTATCCTAACTCTTCTACTAGATAATCAAAATTATCAATAATACCAAAATCATAACATGCTTCCTAATGCATGGATTCTTAAACACAGTCAACCTACATGCAAGTATATATAAAAAATAAACCAAATCAAAACTAGAAGAAGACTTACAAAATAAATAGGAAATAATTAGATGATCAAAACCACAAACCCTTGTGGTTTTGATGTCTTGGCCGTACACCTCAAGAGCAAAAGAGAGACTCGAAAACTTGATTTGATTCACTAAAATTGTTCAAACACACTTAACTTTATACCCTTGATGATCTTCTTGCATTTAATTAAATAAAAACCCTAAGAATCAAAGTTTTATGAAAATCAAGAAATCAAGATTCTTGATGCATGGTGGTTTTTAGTGATGGGGGTTTATGGAGGGTTATAGTATGAAGGTTTTTAAAGAAAATGGAGGTGATTTGGGAACCAAAATGGAGCAGTAGAGAAAAAGAAAGGAGGAGTTGGTTGGTTTTTTTATGCCTGTGTGTGAGAGTTTATAATAGATTTTGTGTGAGATTGGGTCTATTTATATGGAGAATTTATCCATTACTAGTAAACTTCCAAAACACAATTTTTTTATAAAGGGGCGTTTGTTTTAACTTAGAACCGGCCCTCCCCTTAAGTGGGCTTGGGCTAGGTTGGGTTTTTTTGTTAAAATTTGTATTATATAAATTTCGAGGCCATTTATTCTAATTTACACGTTATATTTTGCAAAAATACAAATTTTGACGCGATTTCGGCCAAACACGAATAAAAGATGAAAAATACTAAAATAAAATAATTAAGCTCGCAAGGCTTAAAATTACGAGCATTCGTTTGTTTCTAGATCGTTATCTTATAATTCCAAATATAGGGATTCGCAGAAGATAAAATTGAGTCTTAATAAAAATCGACTAAAATGTAAAAGTAATAGAAATATTAAACTACGATAGACACGTAGACGAAATAAAATCTCAAACACGACTCAAACTTAGCTAGAAACGCGAAATTTGCCGAATCGGGTAAAAGTAAAAGTAAAATTTTACTCAAGGTAAAAATAAGGTTAAAATATGATTAATTTATTTACCAGAATTTACGAAATCTCACAGTCGATCCCCCTAAGGGAACTCTGGTCCCTAAAGTCAACTTGGCAGATGGTAAGCAGACGAGGTGGATGGAAAGGGATGCGGTTACTAGCAATAACATAACACATACACACAAAATTTAGATTTTTGGAAACATGAGTAGAAGATAGGTTTCGAAAAAAAATTCAAGGTGACTACTCTAAGCACATCTGGGAATATTGTAGGGAAGTCACGGACGATACGAACGTCATCAAGATTTTTCTCATCATCCTTGATACACGAAAGTGATCTCAGATCCTTTTCTGGTCTCTCACCTTGGATTTCAAGTATCTCGCCATTCGAAAGGGAAATACGGACAATCTTCTCATAACAAACTATAACAGCTCAGTGGTATGACAACCAATCCATCCCAACGATAACATCGAAGCTACCTAATTGAGTTGGTAACAAGTCTATTTTGAACACGTGACTAAACAAGGCTAGAGTGCAACCACGTAAAACGGTGTTAGTACTAACAATCTTTCCATCCACTAACTCTACTTCAAAACTAGTATTTAAAGCGGTCGGGGCAATATCAATAAATGGAGTAAACTCAGTGGACATAAAACTTCTTTCAGCACCCGAATCAAATAAAATACTTGCATAGTGATCATTAAGAAGAAACGTACTCGTGACCACATTCAGGTTCTGCTGCGGATTTTCAACCACCACATAAGCTCTCCCACGAGCTCCTTCATTTGGCTGGTTCCTTCCCTTAGGACACCTATTCCTGTAGTGTCCCTTTTCACCACATCCATGGCACATCACATTCTGCAGGGAAATATCACTTGCGCCCTGAAGCCTAACTCTGCAATCCTTCTCTACATGACCTAATTTCTGACATTTGTGGCACCTTGGAGGGCACGATCCATGATGATGTAAGTTGCACTGATTGCATTTTTGTAGATTCCTAGCATAAACTATACCTTCTGTTGGAGCTCCAACATAGGCTCTAGCAGTTTCCTGCCTCCTGTTATGTTGTTGATGTTGATTGTTGAAATTGCGATTTCAGTTACGGTTGTTGTTGTTGTTGTTGTTGGGGTTATTGTTGTTGTTGGTTCTTTGGTGGTCTTCCCACTTCCTTTTATTGCTTTCACTAATTCTTGTAGCCCTACCCTGAACTGCTTGCTCGACCAATTTACGGGCCATGTTGATTGCATCATGAAGAGTTGTGGGCCTTGAAGAAGTGATGTTTTCTTTGATTCTTTCAGGAAACCCTCGAATTTACCTCTTAATCTTTTTCTTTTCATTTGGCACCAAATCGGGACACATTAAAGCCAGTTCATGGAAACGATTATTGTAAGCCTCGATGTCATCTCCTTTCAAAGTCATAGTCCAAAGCTCTTGCTTCATCCGTTGGATTTCAGTTGTTGGGCAGTATTCAGTAGCCATCATCGATTTGAACTCAGTCCAGGGAATACGGTTAGCATTGAAGAGCCCTAGGGTGTGCACATTTTCATTCCACCATGTTAACGCAAGACCCTCGAAAGTATTAGCAGCAAACATAACTTTATCTTCTTCGGCACACTTGTAAATTTTAAACACTTGCTCTACCTTCTCTATCCAACGCCTTAAACCAACAACACCCTACGTTCCATTAAAAGGGTGAGGTTTTCCATTCATAAAAGTTTTGTGCGAACAACCCTGCACATTCATTGTTCCTCCTGTATTTGATGGTCCAGACCCACCAGCATTGCCTGGGTTAGCTCTAGTCTTTTCATATTCCTCTATAGCTTCCGCTATCTGCTTCTTCACCATTTTCTTAAAGGCCTTTCGCTTCATCATCTTGGGAGGAATGATTCTGTCAACAATACAAGTACAAAATTCGGTAAGAATCTGTAAGAGTATGTTAAGTCGTGATACATGATAGAAATGCAAAAGGTGAGATAGAACGATAATATAAACACCCATGGAAATGGTTGGCGCATTCGGGGAAAGTGGAAGGGTACCTTGCATAAAAAAAATTTTATATTTACCGTAAATTTTGCTACTCAAAAGTATAAACAGATATTTAATTTCAATAGATTTTTAAGATGACTTTTCTCAACATAAAATGGTCACTCCTGAATTATACATAGGTGATCAGGCTATGTATAATTAAGGACTAACAATAACATGCTCATTTTCGTCAAACCAAATATGTTATAAAGGTAGTATCAAATGATGGTTACATAATGTTTGTAAGATAATGACAATCTATAGAGTAGCTTGCATAATATAGTAGAGTATTGACATGTAACCGACGGAATCGCCATGATGCAACAAAGGAAATAAAATATATAAATAATAAACATATATTATTTAAATGGTTATAAATTTAAAATTTTATAAATTAAACGGTGATGCTTTTATAAATAAACATCAATAATCAGAATGGTCAACATTTATATAATTGACCGATATGAAAAGATAACAATACGTCAAAGGATAGACGTAAAGAGATTAGGAAAATTAGGCCATTATATATATATTATATATATATATTTTATATTAACTATATATATATTATATTATATATATATATATATATATATATATATATAATACTCTAATGATAATTGAGGAAGTAAATAAGGATCAGGGAGTTGCGCGCGCGAATATCGGGTAAGCGATGAAGGATTCTGTAATTTGAAAATAAAAGAAAAGAAATTTTTAAAAATTTTGGTTATAGACTAGGTTTTGAAAAATAACCCAATTCCCTATAACCTTGGCTCTTGATACCAATCTGTCACACCCCCAAAATCACACAACAACAGGACGGTAACAATTGGGGTGCGATGTCATAGCACAACAATCAAGTAATAGGAAACGACCTCGAAAGAGACGTTTTAAAAAAAATACATTCGATGCTTCATAAAGATTAGAGTTTGCAACATTGGTCCCAAGAGTTTACAACATGACATAAAGATCCAAGCTTCCACAAGTTTTGTCCAAAACACATAGTTTCAAAAGTTAACAACTGGTTGATAAAAACAAGTTTAATAGTTTAGTATCGAATAAAGGAAAAACACAGAATCCATCTTTAACATCTCCACGCGACTCCCATCCAGAAATCACACCTTTGAACCTGAGATTTAAACATGCTAAAAAGTCAACAAATTATTGAGTGAATCCATAGGTTTATATAAGTAAAATGAATGAACGCGAGATTTAAGTAAATGGTGACAATGAAACGAGTTCATGTCAAAGCAAATATTAATGCACTAAGCTCATGACACCGAAACCTTAACAAGATTTTTGCCCCAATAAAAGTAGGGTATTCTGCCAACAACCCTAAGGATACCTTAAATGTTAAATGTGCCACATGGTTATATAGAAACCATAAATTCGAACGGGGATTGTCAATCCTGATAGATCTATCCACAACACTCACGCTTACTACAATAGCAACTAACGGTTCATGATAAACAGGGGACTTAAGTAGCAAAGAAGGGACTTAGGCATTAATATCAGGAAATAATCAGGATAGCATACAGTTCAAAGTACTTGCGTTCAAAAGTTAAAACATAGCATGAAATCTCCCCTCAAAGTTTTATGAAATCAAGTAAGTATTAAAAATAGGGTTATGAACTCACCGAGAATAAAAGTAGTGATTCTAGAATTCTAGACGAAGAAGACGAATGCTAACGATCAACCGCGACCTATAATAGTGGCGCGTGATTAAAACTCACACTTATAATAAGATGTAATATAATACGAGTAAATAGATACATATTTATATATATCGGCATGTAATAATATCATATGCTTAAGAATCCATGAATGAGAATCACCAAAAATGCTACACTTATATTTTCTGAAATTTTACCGGTTTTAACCACACTTAAAGAGATACCAAACGATCGAATCGGATGTTATCCTTCTATATCTACCCACTTATATATTTTATTAAACCTCAATAGCTTTCCCCAAAACCATAGACACTTATAACCATTTTTCAAAAGTACGCTAACGCAACATATCCCAATTCAAATGACACACGAATTTGATCTTTTTGAACCACAAGAATCAACCACGAATCCACACGTAGCTCTGATGCCAATTGTAGGATCCCGTTAACACTTCATATAACACAACACGAATCGAACCAAGAAACTAGAAAAGAGATGATTTATAGAGAGAAAGAGGAGAGAGAGTTGAGAGAGAAACTAGAGATATTATTTAGAAAAATGAGAAGAGATATTTTCTAAGAAGAAAAATATCTATATATACCCCTACACATTTAATGTGACGCGCGGGATATTAAACTAGGACTCGGGCTCGGGTTTTGCTTGGGATTAAACCCGAAACATATACAATATTAGATTATCTATCGAGCCCGATTCCCGATATTATCCTATTACAACATTAACTAATTAATTGACCGAGACTTAAATACATAATGAACGAACTTCTTGTTCGACTCAATATTTTGAGGCTAACACTAATCTATACCAAAACGATCATTAAAACGACCTCTATCATATTAGAAAACAAAATCTTAGTTTACAACATCACTAATCGGCCAAATTATACGCCCAACATTCTGACCTAATCGGCTAACTTTCAAACCCTTCAAAATCAGCTCAAACATCACCAAACTCCTACTACCATCCTAACTCTTCTACTAGATCATCAAAATTACCAATAATACCAAAATCATAATATGCATCCTAATCCATGGATTCTTAAACACAATCAACCTTCATGCAAGTATATTTAAAATTAAACCAAATCAAACTAGAAAAAGACTTACAAAATAACAAGGAAATAATTAGATGATCAAAACCAAGAACCCTTGTGGTTTTGATGTCTTGGCCGAACACCTCAAGAGCAAAAGAGAGACTCGAAAACTTGATTTGATTCACCAAAATTGTTCAAAAACACTTGTAATCAAACCCTTGATGATTTAATTGCATTTAATTAAGTAAAAACCCTAAGAATCAAAATTTTATGAAAATCAAGAAATCAAGAATCTTGATGCATGGTGGTTTTTAGTGATGGGGAATGATGGTGGTTTAATTTATGGTTGATTTAAGGTTAAATGGAAGTGATTTTGGAATCAAGATTGAAGATTTTTGGTGGGTTTTTCTTGTATTGCTCGAATAGAAAAGGAAGAAGAGCACCAGGCATGTATTTTTTTTACTGTTGTGATTTATAAGATATAAGAGGAAGTAAATCTATTTATAGGAGAGCAATATCCTAGTTTGTATCGACAAATAAATAAAAAAATAAAGTATGGGTGTTTGTTTGGTTGGAGATAACCGACCCTCTTGTTGGGGTGGGCTTGGTTGGGTATTTTGTTTGGTTAAATTGTGTATTACTTGGTTTTTAGGCCCAATAGTCTACTTAACTCGTTATTTGTTAAAAAAACATGATTTTTGACGCGGTTTCGGTCAAACACGAATAAAAGATGAAAATACAAAAAATAAAATAATTAAGCTCGCAAGGCTTAAAATAGGCATTCGTTGATTTCTAGATCGATAACGATTAAATTCTAAATATAGGATTCACGAAGATTAAAAATTAACGATCTTAATAAAAATCGACTAAAATGTAAAAGTAAAAGAAATATTAAACTACGATAGACACGTAAGCGGAATAAATTTTCAAACGCGACTCAAACTTAAAGAAGAACGCGAAATTTGCCGAATCTGGTGAAAGTAAAGTAAAAAACTTACTTAACAGTAAAAATAGAATTAAAATATGAATATATTTATTACTTAAATTTACGAAATCTCACAACCACTGTTTTAGAAAAGGCGACAAACTACAAGTACACAACCGTAACGACGGATGAGACACTCGTAGTTGCATTCAAACCTTAACTCGGATAGGCTAAAGGAAGAAATTTAGGCATCCTTACACTTTATAGAGTTGATTGTGTGCTAGTGATAGTCTCCATCCAGCTGGATTTGCCTTACTAAGAAAATTTTTAAATTTCCCAGAAAATATTAGTTAAAAACTTTGTGGTAAGATTCTAGGGAAAACATGGAGGGATATGATTAATTTTTCCTATTTGGCTCTCCTTCACACTTAAGTTGAACATTGCCCTCAATGTAAGAACAGATAAATATAAATGAAAATAGGGAAAATTATGGGAAAACAGTACTTCCCGGGGCATAAGTAGATGTAGGTGCACGGGAGATGTCTTTGAGCATGTATTTTTCTTTTTTTTCTTTCTTCTATATAATACCTGCAAAAGTAAACACACAAAAAGAAAATATTTTTGGGTTTTTTTAGAAAACAGAATGAGGAGCGAGAGCTCCTCCACACTTATATAAAGCACGGGTTGCCTCCCGAGAAACGCTTAATTTTTAAGAAGAGGTATTAGCTAGACTCGTACTTTGGGGGTTCATTCTTTGGGATAAAAGGGAGTGATTGCTTCCCTTGTGTCATTATATTCTTCTTCTTCATGGTATAATTTAAGTCGATGTCCGTTAACAATAAATGTTTTTCCATCTTTTCCATAGAGTTCAACATAACCGGACTGGTATTGGTGTTTTACGACATAAGGTCCAAGCCAGCGAGATCTCAGGTTTGGCTGTTTGAATTTATATTTTGAGTGAAATAGCAACACTTTGTTTCCATGTTTAAATTCTTTTCTCATCTTGAGTTTTCTATCGTGCCAGACTTTGATTCTTGCTTTGTATAAACGGGAGTTTTCATAGGCTTGATATCTGAGTTCATCTAACTCGTGTAATTACAACATTCTTTTTTCACCAGCAGCGATAAGATATGGGTTGCAGTTCTTTAGTGCCCAATATGCACGGTGTTCAGTTTCAAATGGTAGGTGACAATTCTTTCCATATATACGTTTGTATGGCGTGGTTCCAGTAGGTGTTTTAAAAGCAGTGCGGAAAGCCCACAGAGCATCATCGAGTTTTCTTGACCAGATAGCAGGGTTGTCTTTTACAGTCTTTTCAAGGATTCTTTTAAGGGCTCTGTTTATGTTTTCGACTTGACCACTAGTTTAAGGGTGATATGAGGTAGAGTAACGATGGTTAACTCCATACCTTTTCATCATTTTTTTCCATTAGTTTATTGCAGAAGTGAGTTCCTCGATCACTAATGATAGCTTTGGGCATCCCGAAATGGCTAAATAGTTTTTTTCAGGAAAGTTATCATAACTCGGGCATCATTGGTAGGTAAAGCTTGAGCTTCGGCCCATTTTAACACATAATTAACAGCCACTAAGATATATTCGAATTTTTAGGACTTCAAAAATGGTCCCATGAAGTCGATACCCCATATGTCAAAAATTTCGCATACTTGAATGTTGTTTAAGGGCATCTCATCACGTTTTGAAATATTCCCTGTCTTTTGACATGCTTCACACAGGCGAACTAAAGTATGAGCTTCTTTGAAAATTGTAGGCGAGTTAAATCCAGAGTCAAGGACTTTTTAGCAGTTGTTGATGGTCCATAATGTCCACCAGTTGGTCCGTGGTGACATTGATCTAAAATTATGCGAGTTTCTGCTCTGGAAATACAACGTCTGATCATACTATCAGAACATACTCTAAATAGGTAGGGTTCTTCCCAGAAATAATATTTAAAGTTGGAGAAGAATTTGTTTTTCTGTTGATACGTCATTTCTTTAGGTATAATTTTGCTAACCAAATAGTTTGCAAAGTCTGCGAACCATGCCTCTTTTACACTGTTAATTTCCCTGAGAGTTTCTCTAGGAAAATTTATGTCGACTTCACTGTCATCATTGATTTCATCATTTTCAATTCGGGATAAGTGATCGACTGCAACGTTTTCTGTACCTTTTTTGTCTTTAATTTCTATATCAATCTCTTGTAAGAGTAGTATCTAACGAATAAGACGCGGTTTAGCATCTTGCTTTTTGAACAAGTGTTTAAGAGTTGAATGATCGGTGTGAACAATTGTTTTTGATAGAACCAGATAGGATCGGAATTTGTCAAATGAAAAAACTACAGCCATTAATTCTTTTTCAATAACTATATAGTTCTGCTGAGCTGCATTTAGAGTTTTACTAGCGAAGTAGATTGGATGAAAGTTTTTACCATCTTTTTGACCTAAGACAGCTCCAATTGCGAAATCGCTTGCGTCACACATAAGTTCAAATGGAAGATTCCAATTTAGGCTTACAATCACAGGAGCACATGTGAGTTTCTCTTTTAATGACTCGAATGCGTTGTGACAATCATCATTGAATTCAAATGGAGTATCTTTTTTGAGTAACTTAGTAAGAGGTCGGATAATTTTTGAGAAGTCTTTAATGAATCTTTGGTAGAAACCGGCATGTCCGAGAAAACTTCTAATACCTTTAACATTACTAGGGGGAGGAAGTTTGGAAATTACATCAATTTTTGCTTTGTCAACTTCAAGGCTCGCTTCAGACACTTTGTGTCCAAGCACAATTCCTTCTTTAACCATGAAGTGACATTTTTCCTAATTAAGGACAAGATGCACATCTTTGCAATACTGAAGCATTTTATCCAGATTTTTCAGACAATTGTCGAAAGTAAAACGGAGAAATCGTCCATGAATACTTCGACGGATTCTTCACTCATATCGTAAAAGATAGCCAACATGTACCTTTGGAATATGGTTGGAGCATTACATAGCCCGAAAGGCATTCGCCTATAAGCGTATGTACCGAAAGGACATGTAAATGTTGTTTTTTCTTGGTCCACAGGTTCGATTGGGATTTGGAAATATCTAAAAAAACATCGAGGAAACATAAGTATTTATTTCCTACCAGTCTTTCTAACATTTGATCCATAAAAGGTAAAGGGAAGTGATCTTTTGCGGTTGCTTCATTGAGTTTATGATAATCGATGCATACTCGCCAACCCGTAACGGTTTTTGTTGGTACAAGTTCATCTTTTTTGTTTGTCACTGCTGTAATACCTCCTTTTTGGGTATACAATGAATGGGGCTCACCCACGGACTATCGGTGATTGGTTAAATTATGTCGGTGTCCAGGAGTTTTATGATTTATTTTTTAACTACTTCTTGCATGTTAGGATTTAATCTTCTTTGTTTTTGAACAACAGGATTTTTGCCATCCACAAGTTGGATTTTATGTTTGCAGAATGACAGACAGATTCGGAGAATATCTGTTATTTTCCAAGCAAAGGCTTGCCTGTGTTTCTTAAGGATGGATACTAACTTTTCCTTGTTTTCTTAATAGAGCTGAGATAATATGATTACAGGAAAAAAAGGGTTCTTCCAAGAATACATATTCCAGATTATCAGGAAGAGGTTTGAGTTCAAGATCTGATGGTGGTTCTTCGAGGGATATTTTGATTTTATAATCAGTATTTAAGATGATTTTTTCGAATTCAGGTTCTTTTTCATTAGCTTCAGTTTCAGGTTTTTCATCAGCGGTCATTGCTATGAATTCGTTGAATTTAGCAAAGAGTTTTTTTTCGAGAATGGTTCCTTCGATAGAATGAAATATTTAACTCCCTTCATCAAGAAGAGCATCAAAATCTTCTTCTACGATTTCATCGATAACATCAATACTAAAACATGTATCATCGTTTGAATATGAGTGTTTCATAGCAAAATCGATGTGAAAGGTCATTCGTTCATTTCCAACTCCAAGGTTGAGTTGTTTCTGTTTAACTCGAATTACTGCGTTGGCAGTGTGAAGAAAAGGTCTTCCTAAGGTAGGGGGACTTTAATGTCTTCTTTCATTTCGAGGATAATGAAATCGGCTGGGAAGGTGAATTTACCAACTTCAACGAGCATATTTTCAGCTATTCCAACGGGATATTAGAATGACCGATCAGCTAATCTTACGCTCATTCTGGTAGGTTTAAGAGTTTCTAATGATAATTTAGTGTATAAAGAATATGACATAAGATTAATGCCAGCGCCTAGATCGGCTAAAGCATTACAAGAGAAAGCTTGATTGAAGTGACAAGGAATAAGAAAGCTTCCAGGATCTCCTAGTTTAGGTGGAACTTTGTTTTGGATCATAGCGGAACTTTCTTTGCTTAGGAAATCGGCTGAGATTTGTTCGATTTTATGTTTGTTACTTACTAGTTCTTTTAGAAATTTGCCATAGTTCGGCATTCTGGCCAACACGTCGACAAGATAAACGTTGATTCGAACGACTCGAATCATGTTGAGAAACTTTCCATATTGGGCCTCCATCTTCTCTTTCCTTAGGCGTTGAGGGTATGGTACTTTTGGTTTGTATGGTTTTAGTGTCAGAATTTCTTTTACTGGTTTCGAAGTTTTAGGTTGGGTGTAGGCTCTTCGTCTTCATCATCGCTATCGAAGTTGATAAGAGGTTCATTATTGGTTTGATCATTTGGGTTAATCGGTGGGTCATTAGTTTTACCACTCCGTATGAATACAACATTAACGTGTTCATTTCGAGCTTGCGATGGTTGATATGGTTTTGATGAACTACCTTTTGGGTTTGATTGAGTGTTGCTTGGTAGAGATCCAGAAGGTCAACCAGATTGCTTGTCAGCAAGTCTATCGAATTTTGCTTCAAGGTTTTGGATTGAGGCTTGTTGGTTTTTTATTACACCTTCGATTTGGGTTTTGAGATCCATGAACTGTTCTTTAACAAAAGTGTTTGTGGATTGTTGATCGTTTAATTGTTTTTGAATATCGCAGGGTTTATCATCAGTATTGGATCAGTAGTTGTCTCGATTGTAATCATTCCGTCTGCTAGAACGCCAATTATCGCGATTTGAGTCATGGTTGCGGTAATCATTGTAAAAACGTGTCTTACGGAAAGTTTGTATGAATTTTACTTCTTCTTCACGAGACATGGGAATATCATCATTATGATCGAGAATTGATTGTTTGGGGCGAGATTGAAGTTCCTTGTACTGAGCATCTATTTTCATGGTCATGGCATCTATTCGGGCTATAATTTTGTCAGTGTCGGTATTACTGGGGCCTTCATCGACGAAAGCGACAGTTCTTTTAAGAGGTTTTTATTTTTGGTTTTTAGCCCAATCGAGCTTTAGTAAGACCTTGTCTTCAAGAAGCTGATAAGCTTGATTTGGAGTCTTGTAATGGAAAATACCACCGACTGCAGCATTAAGAGCTTCTTGGGTAGCTTCGCTGAGGCCATGAGATTTTAATAATATTACCTTTGGGCAGGTTATGTCCATGACAATTTCAATGCAGTTCCTTCATTTAGAGCCAAGCGTCGGTTAGAGTTTCGTTTTCATTTTGTGAAAAGGCTCGAATTTCTCCAAGGAGTCGATCGAATAAAGCTGGGGGAAAGAATCGGCTAATAAAGAGTGTATGAAGTTTGTTCCAGTTTTCAATTGTTCCTTCGTTGAGCTCGTCTAACCAAGTTTTTGCTTCTCTAATGAGTGATAAGGGAAACATAATTAGATGAACAACTTCATTTTTGGTATCTTGGTATTTAAACATATAACAAATTCTAAGGAATTCGTAAACGTGTTTGTAGGGGTCGGTTTTAATTCTGCTACCAAATTGGTTTCCTTTAACAAGGGTCAAGTGGTTACCTTTAATAGCGAATTCGTTTGCGGTTGCAGGAAGAGTGATTACGAAACCGGGAGTCAGAGCAACAACACGGTCGGCAGCCCACATTGGTTCATCATCCATGGTATCATAGTTGTTCAAAAGTTCGACAAAGTGTCGAAAATAGTTGATGTCAAGAATTGGAGCGTAGTTGTTAGGGTAATTCGTTTCTTCTTTCGAATGGAACTTTTCTGTTTCGTTGACAGAGTCTTCGATTCAGAGTTCCTTCCGGTTCAGGTAATGGTTCAACAAGTTCAGAGTTGGAGGCACATGTATGCATCCAATGTAGGTAAACCTTTTAGGTTTTGGGTCAGTTTGCCAGAAAATTGTACAATGATTTTTTTTAAATGAGGGGGGGAATGGTTAAAAATTACTTCAGAAAATGATTACAGAATAGCTTTGAAATCCCCGACAACGGCGCCAAAAACTTTGATGAGTTTCAAAAGCTTTAAATTTATAAGACTAAAATTACCGATTATTAATATGGAAACAAACGAGTAAAAGTATAACCCACGTATATAACATAGACTTTAAGGTAAGACCAGGTCGTTCACAGGGATTTGCGTAGTATTCGAATAATATTTAAGAATAAATTTTAACGATTTTAAATGACTTTAACACAATTATAATAAAGATGACTACTCGGGTAACTTTATATAATTCATAAGCTTCGGTAGTGATTACGATCTCAGACGAAATACTTTAACTTATAAAAAGATTTTCTCGTCAGAAAATGTTGTCATAGATTAACTCGGTTAACTTAAGACTTATATTTAATCAACTTGATTAAAGGTGTCACTCCAATAATCCAGTCAATATTATATCAAATCTATTTTGCTTATCAATTCACGAAAGTGGATTTCTCGTCACAGACGATAAAGACCATAGAAAAATCTTTAAAACCATATAATTTACAACGGGTATTTCGACCTATACCGATGTGAGTATATAATCAGAGTTGATAATCAAAGTTGATAAGATTAGACACAATAAGTTTTCAACATAAGCTTAAGATTAACAAGATCACAATTATACCAAACGCTTATTCATTATATTATTTTCACCGAGTAGTCATGAGAGAATTTAGCCTCTCATGGCTATGAAGTTCATAACAATATTTAGTAGATAAACAAGAAACATACTATATCTAGGTTGGAATATGGATCAAAACTTCACCCGTAACAAGTATAGATTTAAATTACAACCTTTATTCTTCTAAATAGTATGATGTTCTTCTTCGTTCTTCGTGGTTTGATCTTAATCTTCAAGAGTTCGTGGTGTTTTTGTATAAAATGGATGAGAGAGGTGTGTGTGGGGGATGGGGAAATGAGGAATAACTGAATTAAGAAGTGAGTTGATATGTTTTGGGGTGAAAAATCATTCTCTATTTATAGGCTAAAAACGGGCAAAAGTGCACCGCACTTACTTAGGAGGTGTGGCATACTTTGCTAATTAATGCACTTCGTATTAAATTTCAGAGGGAAAGTGCGTCGCACAAGGTTGTAAAGTGCGGCATACTTCAAGTATTTACTGCTTCAATGAGTTCGATAGGAAGTGCGTCGTACTTCAGAGGAAAGTTCGGCGTACTTCGCGTGTAATTTCACTTTAAGCTCTTCTTCTTTTCTTTGTTCTTTATTTTGGTAGTATAAATACTTGATCTTTAGTCTTTTAAGCTTTGGAAAGTCTTCTAGTAAAAATGCACATAATTTTATGCTTTAAGTATCGAAAGTTCACAAGAAATGATATAATATATACAAATAACGCACACAAAAACATGTATAATTTGGGCATTATCAAAAACTCTGAATCTGACTCTGACACCGAAGAGCCACCATTCGAAAAGATCACCTTTAACACCGGTTATAAGATCAAAACATTTCTTGAAGAATCTCCTTTAGATCTTGAACTAAAACCTCTTCCTGATAACTTAGAATATATATTCGTGGAAGAGCCTTCTTTTCTTCCTATAATCACATCATCCGAGCTTTCTGGGCAAAATAAAAATAAGCTCATCTTTATTTTAAAAAGATATAGGCAATCCTTTGCTTGGAAAACAACAGACATTCCTGAAATCTGTCCGTCTTTTTGTAAACATAAAATTCAACTCTTAGAGGACAAAAAGCCAGTTGTTCAAAAACAAAGACGATTAAATCCGAACATGCAAAAAGTTGTTATAAAAGAAATCGTTAAACTTCTCGACACTGGTATTATATATCCAATCGCCGATAGCCCTTGGGTAAATCCCATCCACTGTGTACCCAAGAAAGGTGGTATCACAGTAGTCACAAACAAAAAAGATGATCTTGTCCCAACAAGAACCATTACGGGTTGGCGAGTATGCATCGATTATCATAAACTCAATGAAGCAACTGCAAAAGACCACTTTCCTTTGTCGTTCATGGATCAAATATTAGAAATACTAGCAGGAAATAAATACTTCTGTTTCCTCAACTATTTTTCTGGATATTTTCAAATACCAATCGATCATATGGATCAAGAAAAACAACATTCACATGCCCTTTCAGAACATACACTTATAGGCGAATGCCTTTCGATTTATGTAATGCTCCCGCTACTTTCTAAAGGTGCATGTTAGCTATCTTTCATGACATGATCGAAGAATCTGCAAAAGTATTCATAGATGATTTTTCAGTCTTTGAAAACTCCTTCGACAGCTGTCTAAATAAACTCGATAAAATGCTTTAACGTCACAAAGATGCAAATCTTGTCTTTAATTGGGAAAAATGTCACTTTATGGTTAAAGAAGGAATTGTGCTTGGACACAAAGTGTCCGGTGCAGGCCTTGAAGTTGACAAAACAAAGGTCGACGTAATCTCTAAACTTCCACCCCCTACTAATGTCATAGGCATTAGAATTTTTCTAGGACATGCCGGTTTTTACCAACGTTTCATTAAAGACTTCTAAAAAATTACCCGTCCTCTAACTAAGTTGCTTGAAAAAGATACTCCATTTAAATTCAACGATGAATGTCACAAAGCATTCAATTCATTAAAAGAAAAACTCGCATGTACTTCTGTGATCGTGAGCCCAAATTGGAACCTTCTATTTGAGCTTATGTGTGATTGAAGTGATTTCACAGTTAGAGCAGTCTTAGGTCAAAAAGATGGAAAACACTTTCACCCCATCTATTTTGCAAGCAAAACCCTTAATGCAACTCAGCAAAAATACAAGCTTACTGAAAAAGAACTGATGGTTGTAGTCTTTGCATTCGACAAAAAATTTAACCCTATATGATATTATCCAAAAAGATTATCTACACCGATCACTCAGCTTTAAGACACCTATTCAAAAAACAAGATGCTAAGCCACGTCTTATACGTTGGATTCTGCTATTGCAAGAATTTGATATCAAAATAAAAGATAAAAAAAGGTACAGAAAATGTTTCCGCCAACCATTTATCTCGGATTGATAATGTTGAGACAAGTGATGACAGTGATATCGACAATAACTTTCCTAGAGAAACTCTTATGAAATAACCACGAATGACACACCATGGTTCGCAGACTTTGCAAACTATTTGGTGGGTAATATTATACCTAAAGGGATGACGTACCAGCAAAAGAACAAATTCTCCTCTGACCTCAAAAACTACTTTTGGGAAGATCCTTACCTTTTCAAAGTATGTTCAAACGGTATGATCAGACGCTGTGTCTCAGGACTACAAACTCATACCATTCTTGATCAATGTCACCACGGACCTACCGATGGACATTATGGACCAAACATCACAGCTAAAAAAGTCTTAGACTCATGCCTTTACTGACCAACAATTATCAAAGAAGCTCATACTCTTGTTCGCCTCTGCGAAGCATGTCATAAAACAGGGAATATATCCAAACATGATGAAATGCCCTTAAATAGCATTCAAGTATGCAAAGTTTTTGACATATGAGGTATCAACTTTATGGGACCATTCCCAAAGTCATATAAATTCGAATACATCTTAGTCTCTGTCGATTATGTTTCTAAATGGGCCGAAGCTTAAGCTCTTCCAACTAACGATGCCAGAGTTGTTATTTCCTTCCTGAAAAAACTCTTCTGCCATTTTGGAATGCCCAAAGCTCTCACAAGCGACCGAGGAACTCATTTCTGCAATAAAATAAAGGAAAAAACCATGAAAAGATATGGAGTTACCCACCGTTTCTCTACATCATATCATCCTCAAACAAGTGGACAAGTTGGAAATACAAACAGAGCCCTTAAAAGAATTCTTAAAAAAACTATAAAAGATAATCTAACTATCTGGTCAAGAAAACTCGATGATGCTCTGTGGGCTTTTCGAACCGCTTACAAAACATCAACCGAAACCACACCATACAAAAAAAATTGCCAATTACCTTTTGAAATCGAACACCGTGCGTACTGGGCCCTAAAAAACTATAATCTTGATCTCGTCGCTGCTGGTGAGAAAATAATGTTCCAGTTATACGAATTAGATGAATTCCAACATCAAATATATGAAAACTCTCGTTTATACAAGGCAAGAACTAAAGTCTGGCACGAAAGGAAACTCAAAATGAGAAAAGAGTTCAAACATGGAAACAAAGTGCTGTTATTTCATTCTAAATACAAATTCAAACAGTCAAAACTCAGATCTCGTTGGCTAGGACCACATGTAGTGAAACACCAATATCCATCCGGATATGTTAAACTATATGGAAAAGATGGCAAGACGTTCATTGTTAACGGTCATCGACTCAAACTCCACCATAAAGAAGATAATGACCAAGGGAAGAACTCACTCCCTTTTTTGTCAAAAAATGAAACCAAAAAGTACGAGTCTAGCTAATGACTCTCTTAAAAATTAAGCGCTTATCGAGAGGCAACCCGTGCTTTATCTTAAGTGTGGAAGAGTCCATCCTCCTCTGTTTTCTCTTCTTAAAAAAACAAAAATTACTCTTTTGCAGGTAATAGAGGCTAGACGTGGAAAATTATGGCGTTCGCTCAAGGATAGCTCTCTCGCAACTACATTTCTCTATGCCCTGAGAAGTACCGTTTTCATTTAATTTTCCCTATTTTCTATATTTATCAGTTCTCACATTAAGGGTAATGTTTAATTTAAGTGTGGAAGGGAAGCCAAATAGGAAAAATTAAAATTAATCATATCCCTCCATGTTTGCCCTATAATCTAGCCAAAGTTTTCAACTGATACTTTAAAAAAAATCTTTAAAAACTAATATATACTTTTCTTTTCCAAATTAAAAAAATGTATATTATTAGTAAGTTAAATTCAACCGGATTGACATTATAACTAGCAAAAAACCAGTCCACTAAATTATGAGAATTAAATCTTAAAGAATTCAGGTATCCACCTTTGATACCTAAGATAATTTTTACCTTTAGCTTGTTCGAGTTAAGGTTTAAATGCAATTTAAAGTGTCTCATCCGTCGTTACGGCTTTGTATTTGTAATTTGTCGCCTTTTCTGTAGCATTGGTATTGGTTGACAATTATATGAGTGAGCCGGTAATTTAATAGCTTCATAACTTATGCTTGATTATCATTTACTAGACCGCAGTGAGATTATTTTATAGACAAAATCGTATGATAAGAGGTAAAAATAAATCCCTTGTAACTCATGTATCTGCAGCACTCCCTTTTAGTGCTATACCGCTGAAGTATCCAAAATTGAAGAAAAATTCTCAATGAAAGATGTTTCGTGCCTGCCTTGGTATAAAAAAAAGAAGAAAAAGTTCAAAGTATAAGGCTTAAGTTGGCACATGTTACTCACCCTTATTATGATCACGTTTTGCCTCTTTGAGATTTCTGTCTAGGTGCTCACGCCGCAACACGCATGTTTATGTGTCTTGTACAAGCCTATGGTAGCTATTTAGATTATGTCTGTGCAATTAAGTGACTTCACAAATATAAACCCTAAATGAGTGACTTAAGTGAATATAAATTAAACACATCCCCTATGTGAGGTGCTATGTTATATGTCTATGCCTAAAAAGTTATTAAAATCAGTAAACACTTGTTAAATCTAAATTTTCTCCGCGTCACGATAAATGATCTTGTTTTATCGCTTTGATTGCTCGAGGGCAAGCAATGGCTTAGTGTGGAGGGATTTGATAACGCCTATATTATACATGTTTTTAGCGGCGTTATTTGTATATATTTTATCATTTCTCGTGAACTTTTGGTACTTAATAGCATGAAATATGTGCAGGTTCACTTGAAGACATCCCGAGCTTAAGAAAGTCCAAAATATAAGTGTTTATACTCATCGAAAGACAAGTTAAAAGAAAA
>BQNB010104871.1:0-23723 GCA_026074375.1 Tanacetum coccineum
CGATGGCGGACCACCGGTCAACCACCGCTGGACCACCGCCGAACCACCGATTAACGGTGGTTGACCGCCAGTCAACAGGCGGTCATGGGCCGGGTTAGGTGGGGTCATAGGCCGGGTCAGGTCGGGTCATGGCTGAGTCAGGTCGGGTCATGGGTCGGATCTGGATAGGGTCCGCCATGTGGCGTCCACGTGTCACCACGTGGCGTACACATGGCAGCTGACGTGGATAATATACCACATATGGGAGTCAAACCCAAGACCTCTAGCTTAGCGACTCAAGGGTTACCCCAAGAGCCAGCTAGACCACCGGTCAACGGTGGTTGACCGCTAGTCAACAGGTGGTCATGGGCCGGGTCAGGTCGGGTCAGCCACATGGCATGCCACGTGGCATCCATGTGTCACCACGTGGCGTACACATGGCAGCTGACGTGGATAATAAACCATATATGGGAGTCGAACCCAAGACCTCTAGCTTAGCGACTCAAGGGTTACCCCAAGAGCCAGCTGAGCTAGAGCATACTTGTATTATATATATATGTGAAATTAAATATAAACCCCTTCTCAATTTGGTCTAGGCCAATTTAATAAGAAAGTTTCAAACAGGGACAAAAAGGTTTAAAATAAAAGGTTTCAAATATGAAAGGCCGGTACCGTTGGACCCGTAATTTCGTGCTCTTTCCAATGGTGTGATCTAGGAATATTAACGACTTTGTTTGAGCCTCGATAAACGTAAAAACGTCATCGAAAGTCACCCAAAAATTACCGTTTTGCTTTGTTTTCAATCCTTTGTACATGTAAGACATAAAAACATAATACAAACATATTTGCAACATATTTTAGTGTTTTAGTTCGTTTATTAGCATTTTTTGAGGTACAAATGATGTGTGTTTTAGCACACATCAATACACGTATAGTGCGTGGAAAGAGCATCACATTTTATTGTGACGGCATCATGGCTTACAAAGGACGGCATCAGATTTCTTGCGACGGCGTCAAGATCAAACAGACTTAAAGAAGCCCTAGAAGATTCGACGGGGCGAAGGCGTCAGGATTATAATGCGATGACGTCACACCCTTTTTTAGGGTTTTAAGGGTTTAACTTTTGGGAACTGAACCCTACTTTTAGAAGAAGATTATAGCTGCTATTTAGGCCATTTCTAGGGTGTTAAAACCCTTTTGTATTAGCCTTAATTACATGTTTTAATCAAGTGAGATCTTCGATCTTTTATCATTCAATATGTCTATGTGTTGTGTGATTGATTCTTGTTCTTCACTTTCTTTTAACATGCTAGGCTAGATCCTTTAGTATTTACTTATGATTGCTTGAAACTTAGTTTGTAGATCCTTTTAATGTTGCTTCTTATGATTGCTTCTAAAGGCAACAAATACATACTTGTGGCTGTCGACTATCTGTCAAAATGGGTTGAAGCAAAGGCGCTCCCCACCAACGACGCCCGAGTAGTTTGCAAATTTCTTAAATCTCTCTTTGCCAGATTTGGTGCTCCCCGTGCCATCATCAGTGATCGTGGAACACATTTTTGCAATGACCAGTTTGCAAAGGTCATGCTTAAATATGGAGTCACTCATCGTCTCTCCACCGCGTATCATCCACAGACAAGTGGGTAGGTTGAAGTATCGAATCGTGGTTTAAAAAGAATTTTTCAAAGGACAGTGGGCGAAAATCGTGCCTCTTGGTCGGACAAACTGGATGACGCTCTCTGGGTCTTCCGTACAGCGTACAAAACACCCATCGGGTGCACTCCGTACAAGCTTGTATATGGAAAGGCATGTCATCTGCCGATTGAGTTGGAGCACAAAGCTTACTGGGCCCTTAAACATGAAAACTTTGATCTTAAAACTACGGGTGATCAACGCAAAGTGCAACTCAATGAATTAAGTGAACTGCGTGATCAAGCCTATGAAAATTCTTTGATCTACAAAGAGAAAACTAAGAGGATTCATGACGCAAAGATCAAAAACCGCGTTTTCAACGTCGGTGATCAAGTCCTCCTCTTTAACTCAAGATTGAAAATTTTCTCCGGCAAGTTGAAGTCCCGTTGGTCAAGACCATTTACCATTGTTCAAGTTTTTCCTTATGGCACCGTTGAGTTATCTCAAGACTCCGGGCCAAACTTCAAAGTAAATGGTCATCGTCTCAAGCACTACTTTGGAGGTGATATCCCTGCTATGGATATCCCAGACCTCCAAACATTCCCTAAGGACAACTAAATTCAGGGAATTGGGTCAAGCTTAGTGACCCTAAACAAGCGCTTCGTGGGAGGCACCCCATGCTTATCTTAGTTTATCAGTAGTAGTAGTATTCTAGCTTAGTAATGAATAAGTGTTTAGTTGTTGTGAGGAGGCTTGCCTCTTTCCTTTTCCATGTTTTGTGTTTTGTGCTGTATTGTCCAGGATGTCCCGGATTTTTGAAGCCTCTCGTGCTCGCGGTATTTGTCCTTCGATCACAAGAGCTTCACAATCCTCAGCTTCATTTGGGAATCCCGATATCCTAATCTTATCGACTAACGTTTATCTTTAAGCATACTTCATAAACGGCTTAGGATTTACGTAGAAACCCTTCGTAAAACATTGAGGACAATGTTTCATTCTAGTATGGGGGGGATGATTTGATTTTGCTGCACCATTGTTAACACGTAGACCCCGTTTTTACACCAAGAATTTAAAAAATATGAAAAAATGAAAAAAGGTTTCAAAAATAAAATAAGTGTTTTGTCAAAATTTTGACTTTCCTGCTGGGTAGAATAAGAGTAAATTTTGACTCGATCGAGCGTGTTGAGCTCTAGCTTGTTCCTTAACTTTTAGACTAAGCGTTCGCGAATATTAGCGAAGAACAAAAAATGATAGTGTTTAAAGCATGAGTTGAATCTCAACAAGGATTATTTGGAAATCTTAAGAGCACATGTGTGTAATTTGTCGCTATCTCCCATAAGCTCCTAACTGATAATATACGGGATACTTTGGAAATTAAACTTAAATCAAATCATTTTATGTAGTAATATTGCAAAAACTTTAAACTTTAGTTTCAAATTTATACTTAATTTTTCAAAAGATGGTTTCCCAATAAAAAAACGATGAAAAATGCACAAATATCTTAAACTGTGGGTTGATAAAAGTTGCTGTATCTTCCGCTCACAACCGATGTTACACCTTACTAAAGAAACTCATAGTATAAGAATAATAATCCAGAGACTGATAAAAGTTTGCTTGCATCTTGCCGGGCTCACAACCGATGTGCAGCCTTCTAAAGAGGTCGGGGGTACAAACTGCGTAAATAGTTTAATAATATAGTTTGAATAAAAGATCTCTTTTTGTTAAATTCAAATATGCTTTTGAACTTTGGCTATTATATTTTATAAGCTATGTGCATACGGAAAACCTGAGAGTTTTTGAAACCTAAGGTCCGTGAGTCCCGATACTAGTCTCTGTGGGGTGTCAAAATCCTGGTCACTTAACCGCAAGGTTGGGATGTGCCGAGACGAAAGTCGCTACATGGGATACTCGCATCAAACTCAATATTCCTCGGTGGAACGTAGAAATATTGCAAAACATTTACCATGTTGAAATTCCAAAATAGCATAATTATGCATACACCTAATCGATATAAATTGTCGGAGTGAAAAGTTTACAAAAATTGCAACTATGAGTAGAGTTAGCATCTTAACTCTATTAACGGTGATTTCGTTTTAAGCTTGGTTTGGAATAAGTGAAAAGTCGGGAACGATGAATTTATCCTTTTTGGGGCATTCTCGGATCGAAATGCATCTTGTTCTATGATCCCTTAAAGTTATTAAATAACGAAAGTCAGAAAAACGTTCTAATTAGTTGAGTAATATGAAAAATGAAAAATACAAAAAGATGTGTAGGAATAGGTGTACATATAAAAAATTGGTAAAGGCGGGGATTTTCAAAACTTATGAGTCTTTAACTTCCTCGATGAAGCACATAGCTACTTTTTCCAAGTTACTTAGTCGAGGGCGATTGAGATTCTTAGTTTTCTAAATGCTTACTTCATAGCATTGCGTGAGGACACGGCAATACCTTAGTATGGGGGATTTTGGTATGTGTTTAATTACACACACCTTTTACCTTTAAAAACGAGCTAAAATAACCAAAAACGGACTTAAAATGCCAAAAATATGCTTGTTTTGCTAATTGTTGTTGGCGGGAACGAACTCTAAGAAACAGGGACGAAAAACAAAGCCAAAACGACAAAACCGGGCACGGAATGGAAAAGCGTGGAAAAGACAAAGACAAGACAAAGCCCAAGTGTGAAAAAGTCAACCAAAGTCAACCCCGACAAATCCAAAAGTCAAAAAGTGAAGAAAAATAAGTTTAGGGGCCCAAATTGCCAAATCCCTAAACTTATTTAAAGAGGAAAAAGAAGAAAAATACTCACAAGGGCCAAAACTGCCAATTGCCTAAAGTATAAACCACAAGGGGTGTTTCTGCCAATGGCAAGAAGTTATAACTAACAAGGACCATGGGTGCAATTTCAACTATAACCCTTGGGGGGTATTTTTGCCAAGTCCCGAAACAATTATAAACATTTGGACTTAACTTTAAAAACAAACACATACACCTTGAGACCAAACCTTTCCAAAGCCCAAAACCACACCTGTAAGTTAACAACCTGTACATCTTCCCAAGCTTTCCCGCCAAATCTTACAAACCCCACATCCTGTCATTGTCAACTTCGTTGACCTCCCCATATCACTCCAAAACCTTCACAATCACAAACCCCACCCCCCACATGGGTATGCCATGTTGGCAATCTAAAAACCCACCAATTCGAATCAATGGTTGCTATAAATTTGTGTGGGCAGCAAGAAAGATCAAGGGCCATGATTTGTTTGTGTTTTCTACACACTCACAACAAACACACAAGTCAGTTTATGTGTCTACAAAGAAGCACAAGACAAGAGAAGACCAAAAAAAAAGAACCCTAGCTTATTTGCTATTTAAGCCCTTGTAAGCCCTTGAGGCAAGAGTAGTTTTAGTGTGTAGTTTTTTTTAAGAAGTTAAGTTTTAGTTTGCTAAGTTTTAAACTAGCTTTTATGTACTTGTGATTTTTAATGAAAATTGAGGTTTGAGTTTCAAATTGTGTTTCCAAATTCTTGTTTCTTTTAAGCTCTTATTTAAGTCACTTTATAACCTGTTGTAAACTTTAATCAAAATTTAAGAAAAATTCAAAAGGAAAAAAAAACGGGTTACTGTTTGATCAAGTGGATGAATGAGCAAACAAGGATGGCTCATTGGGGTTTCTTAGTTTAGCTTATTCATAAGCTAAGGGTAGGATTAGAGCTTATTTAGGTGCATTTTATCCTGTTTTGAGCAAGGATCAAAGGTACATTTTCTTTTTAAATTTTAGCTTATTGTTACTGTAGCATTGCTTATTAGCTTATTTTCAGCTTATCTATGTCTTTTGTGCTTATTTGTGTTTATTTATGCTTAAATATGCCTTCTAGTTGCTTTTATTTCCTTTACATGCAATTTGCTTAAAAACTGCCTAATATAGCTTATTTCTGTCATTAGCTTATTAGCTTTTAAAAGTGCTTATTTGCTCTTGCTTTTCACTTTTTATTGCTTAATATTGCATGGTTAGTAGTAGTCCTTAAAATCTTGAGCTTAAATCAGTTTGTATAAGCTTTAAAATTCGTTTTTAGAATATAAAGGGGTGTTTGGTTTAAGTCTAAAATGGGTCAAAACAGGCATGGTATGGGTTGGTGTAAATTGGTTAACTTTAGTTTAAGCCATTAAGCCTTTTGAGTCTGTTTTTCAAAAGTTTCCAAGTTAAAAAAAAGTGTTTTACAAGTTTTCCATTAATCTCTCAAGTCTGTTAGTTTTAAAAAAGGTTCCAAAGTGCTTATTTGATTAAGCTATTAAGACCAGCTTAGGAGTATTGTTTTCTCTGTCTTTTTTAGAGTCAAAATCAACTAGTATAAGTCTCTTTGGTTCTCTTTAAACTTTGTCAAATCTGTCAACATTTTTAGATTTTCACATATGAAACAAGTCAAGTTTTTCAAAAAGATAACTCACCTTTTTCTTTTGTAAAAATCAGCAACTTTAAAGTGTTTTCAGTCCTTTAAAATTTGAGCATAAGCTCAATTTAAGCCATACTCAATCTGTCTTAGCTTAACTTTTAATTTAGAGCTTATTTGACAGCTTAAAATAAGCTGTCAAATTAAGCCCTTTCTTTTTAGTTTAGTTGCCCTGGTGCTAGGGGCTTATTTTAAGCCATCTGTTCTAGCTTATTAGAGGGCCTCAGCCCAAGCCTTTGGCTTTTCTAAAAAGCCAATAAGCCCTTTTATAAGCCCCCTTATTTTCAGACCTTAGGAAGCCATATTTGTTGCTTATTTTTAAGCCCAAATTGTGTCCTAGGCTTAGAATTTACTCTAGCAGTACTAACTCTTAAGTTAGTACTGCTGAGGGTTTAAGCAAAATTTTGGCTTATTGGACTTATTCCATTTGCTTATTAGTGCTCTTAATAGTTCATTATGATGGTATGATAAGCTGTGCTTGTTCACTCTTCCCTTTTCTTGCTTATTGTGTGATAACAGCCAAAGAAAAAGCCAAGTTTGCTTTTAAGCTTAATTTAAGCTTTCTGTCTAGTTTAGTTTCCTTTTCAGCTTATTTAGTTGCTAGGTTTTAGCTCATTAGTGCTTATTTAGGTTAGTTAGATAATTCCTTTTAGCTTATTTGTTCAAATTTCAGCTTATTAGTCCAAAGAGTCAAAAAGAAAAAGCTATTTAAGCCTTAAGCTTAGTTAAGCTTACTGTCTGTTTTTAAAAGCCCTTTTTCAGCTTATTCATAAGCATTTTCAAAAAGTCGTAGTTATGAAAATTGTTAAGCTCAAGGAGCTTAACAAGTTTGTTTGAAAAAATTTTGTGAAAAAAAAGAGAGGAGATAAGGGGTGACCCGGGTGAGCAAGACTCGAACTCGGGCCTCTACCCTCAATACACCTCTCTTTTATAACATGCCTTACCGCTGCGCCCTTGGGACTTCTACGTTAGAGTCCCAAGTGGCTTAGTATTTAACCCTTTTTTGGCCCTTATAATCTATAAGTTGTTTCAGCTTATTCTCGGCTTATTTATAAGCCGAGTTTTGGGTTTCTTATTTTTCTTAGGTAGGATTTTAGGTCTAGTATTTTAGGTAAATTTTTCAGAATTTTTAAAAATAGTTTAGTATTTTTTATAATTTAATTTCGTTACAAGTTTTAAAAATTCATAAAAAAATATAAAAATTATCAAAAAAATATTTTTCTTTTTTAGAAAATTTTCTTTAGTCATATATTTCGTAGGAAAAATGCAAAAACTTTCGTAGGGTCATTTTTGTAACTTTTTAATTTTTAAAGAACGGGGCTCGGGTACGATTTTTGTCTTGACTCGTTTTTGGTCATAACGACCCTTGTCCTGTTACAGTCAAGTCTTTTCATTTCTTCATTATTTGTCCCCTAGAGTATTTAGAAAGTAAAAAAAATTCTTTGTAGGGTTAATTTTGAAGATTTTAGGTTTTTGACACCTTTGTTCGGGATTCGTGCTCTCGTTTTTCACTAATTTCATGATTTTTATGTTTTAGCTTTAATCGTTTTTGAATGTTATTGTTTAACTTAGCTTTCCACACTCTCAAATCATTTCTCTCATTCAAACTCTATCTCCGACAGTAATCGTTTCTCGCAGTCCAGCTCGTTTGGGATAAACGAACCCGGAAATATCATATTCTCTCGGTTTCATGATTATTGTAGTTTTCTTAGATTAAATATATAATTATTATATATATATTATTATAAAATATTAGATTTTAAAAAATACCAATTCAGGGAAGAAATGGTTAATAAACATGGACACAAGATCGTCCCAAGTGAGAATAGAACAAGAAGGTTCTTTGTCTAGCCAAATCCGGGCTGGACCATCGATAAAAAATGAAAAAAAAGCATAAGTTTAATCGATGTCTCGGGCACATCTTTGTACTTCAAGGTAGAAGTAATCTTGTAAAAGATCGAATATGAGTCATGAGAGCTTCTTTTCAAACCGAAGAATTGTTTTGAAGTACAAGATTTAATAGACTATGCTGTAAAAAAAGCTCGAAATGCTCATGGGTCCGGCAATCAGAGTACAATGAAGGAAGAAATTGCCTTCATAACCCACGTTGTTTGCCACGTAAGTAATTCCCATGTAACGTTGATCGGACATCGTAACTACGGGAGTCTCTTCAAGAGCGAACGGTTCGACTCTTTATTTAGAACGTCGACGATTACGACGCTTCGGATTCGTAGAAGTAGGATTCGTAGAAGATTCACCAACGAATTTTGACGAAGAGCGAGTTTGCATAAATTAAGACCAAAATAAGAGAAAAGAAAATATTTTTGTTAACTGATAATCAAACAAGTGTACGGTAGCTCTCTAAATTACTTACAAAGAAGCGGAGAAACGGGTCAGCGCGAAGCTTAATTAAAACTTTTTCCTTTCGGTCGAAGTTCGTAGTATCAACCCTGCCTATACCTCACTTATACTCCGTAATCTAAAGTGAGCCTAATTCGTGCAAGTGACACAACGGTTGAATTTGTGGTTATTTTGATTTTTTTGGTAATTTTGATTACTTTTTAAAAAAATTTAGAAAACATTTTTGTTTTTATGGTTTTAATAATAATAAAATAATCACAAATGAAAAGCGATACGTTTTTACAGGATGGAGTCTTCAAAAAACAGTTTCTTCAAACGATAACACGAAAATACGAACACCAACCCCCGGCAACGTACGCCAAAATGAATCTCCAGATACGTAAACTTCAGATATAGTATAAGGATTGATCAAATATAGTATAGTAAATAAGTATTTGCCTTGATGATTATAGAAGATTACTTTAATCCAAAGCAAAATTCAAAACCTTCCCGAGTCGTATCCCGACGAGGTGCGAATTGAGAATCGAGGTTAAGTTCGTGATCGCGTGATTTGAATAATTTTAAAAGATTTTGATTTTGGTTTCTATAACTACTAATGAAAATGCAAATAACATGTAAAGGCAAGCAACAATTAAGACAACCAAAAATAAAACACGAAAACGTTAACGGGAATTAAAAAAACGACATTTAAGCAAGTAAATCAAAATTAAGCCCTAAAAATGTTTTTTTATTTTTTATAAATCCTAAATGACTTAAAATAATTTTAGAAAAAAGAATTATATTTTTTTGGATTTTTATTTTATTTATTATGAATTAAAAACTATTTTAATCTAGAAAATTAATTAAAAATACTAAACTTATTTATAAAAATCTGAAAAAATTACCAAAAATACTTCAAACAATGAAGAATCTATGAAATTTGTAAACTAGAAAAGTTGCTTAAAGAATAAGCAGTAAATAAGCCAAGAAGCACGAATAAGCTAAACTGAAAAATGACTATAAGAAATTAATGTTGCAAGGAATGTTTGAAAAAGTCCCAAGGGCAGTTGGTGTTGAGAGTGTGTGCTAAGGCGTTGGGTGTAAGAAAGAGGAGGTCACAGGTTCGACCCCTGTGACCTCTTCTTTTATGAAACATTTTTTTTTCTTTTAGAAAAAAAAACTAAAAAGATAAGTTTAATAAGCAACTTTAATTAAGCACACTTTTCTGAAAACTACAAATAAGCAAGGAAAAACACAAAATAAGCAAACAGTTATGACTAAAGAGCTTTATAGCTTAAACTCTTAACTGAAATGGCTAATAAGCTTAAGTAAGCTCAACCCTAAGCCACATAAGCTACAAACACCTTAATCTTAACCTAATAAGCTCAACTAATCAACATTTAAGCAATTCCAATAAGCCATTACTTCAGAAATCAAATAAGCAGTTGATGAGAAATACTAGGCAAACAGAATGAAGAGCACTTTTTAAGCTACTTTAAAAGCTACTAAACCAATAAGCTAAAGCCTAAAACCTAAAAACAGATTAAGTACTCATCTAAGTGAACCCAAATAAGCTGATTTTTAGAAAGTTGGCTAGATGATTAGGCTAGAAAAAGGACTTGAAAACTTGACAGACTAAAACTAAACTACTTTTTTTGGATTTTTTAAAGTTTTATGAAAAGACAAAATGGCTTTTTCAGCCTTAAATTTAAGCTAGTAAAAGCTAAGGTAAAAACTCAAAAACTGAAAACAGATGAAGCTAGATATGCAAAGAACTTAAATGCTCAAAATCAGGACTTAAAACTATTTTTATCCAATCTAAATTTGCTTTTGAAATTTAGGTTTTAGCTTTGAAAATAGGACTATGACAGAAATTGATTTAAACCAAAGGACAATTGCACACCTATATGAACAACTTTCTACTGCATTTTGAGACTCAAATCAAGCTTAAAACTGATATCAAACAACACTTAATAAGATCCAAACCAAATAAGCTAGATTGACAAACCAATTTATCACAGATTTAAGTTATTAATACCTAAGACCTTAAAATTGTGTTTTAAACTTTAAAAACTGAATTAAACTAACTTAACTACTAAATTTGAGCTTGTTAAATTTGATTTGAATGACAAAAGTGATCTAGCAGTACTAACTCAAGTTAGTACTGCTTGACCCAAACACCCTTTTAACAATTGATTTTCCATTTTCAAGCTACAAAAAGGTTGAAATAAGCTGAAAATTAATGAAAACAGATGATCAATAAGTAACTTAAGATCTAACAAGCAAAAACTAACAAGCAATAAGCACCTTACAATAAGCTACATGATAAGACATATTTTTGGCTTTTTAGGCAGTTTAGAGTAAAATAAGAACTAAGCTAATCTAAACTATAATCTAACAGTTTAAAGTAATATTAAGACTAATAAAACAGTAATAAGCAATTATAAGCAACCATAAGCAGATATTAAAGCAGGCATAAGCAAAATAGAAATTAAGCTAAAATAAGAGGAAATTGCAAGTGTACCTTGATCCCAGCTAAACAGGGATCAAATAAGCTTTTATAAGCTAGATCTACAAGCTCTAGCTTGTTTTTAACAAGCTGGTGAGGTCTATAAGCCCTTCCCTTATTGGCTTATCATCCATTATAAGCTGAGGTAAATTTAAGAGATTTATTTGAGATTAAGATCCAAGCTCAGTTAAGCTTTAAGGGCTTAACTGAGTACAAGCTAGCTTACTAGAGCTTAATGAGCTTATTAATTCATATCAACACACATGATTTTTTAAACTTTTATTAAGTAAAAACATAATTAAAAGAGCACAATTTGATATAAGCTGATAATATTATTAGAACTTTAAAGTTTACAAGCTTTTAAGAGTAAAAATGCATTAAAAGGAACAATAAGCTAAAAATTACATTAATAAGCTAAAATTAAGCTAAAAAAACTAGACGCCCCCATGTGTGTGAGGAGGCCTTCCTTTTTATAGTGCTCAGATAAAGGTTCTAGGACCCTAAAACGCTCATCTTTCTTCAATCTCGTCCCTTCAATCATGCTTCATTCCCACTATATATATATATATGTATATATATAACTGTCCTAAGACATTGTGAGTGATACAATAGTCTTGTTTATTTTAAGACATTACGAGTGAAGCAATTGTCTCGTTTACTTCTAAAACATCGTGAATAATGCGATGGTCTTTAAAACTTTTCGCGACTTTTCATTATACCGTTTTGCGTAATTTTAGAAACCCGTTATAGTCTGTCGACCCCACTGATTATCCTACTATTTGGCTTCGAAGACGATTTTGAACACCCGTCCTATACTCTTGCAACACCTACGTCATCTCGTTACGTCTTAATTTCTTTTACTTCCCGAAATTTCTAGAAACTTGACGACTAATTCGCACACAACTTTAACCCGTCACCTCGTAACATTCCATTCTGGAAACATGACTTTTGAAATTCGACTTATTTTATTTCCTTTACTCTGTTCGATTTCAAAGAAAATACCGACAACGAGACCAGGTTGGAGTTCCACAAGAATCGAGTGTATTATAACCCAACGAATTGCTAACGCTATTGAAGTTATGGTTGTCTACGAGGCAAAAATCCACATGGCTCACGACTAAATGGATCAAGTTGTACGTTAGGAAATCAAGGTGGTAAGGAATGACAACAACAAAGTAAAAAAGGGGGGGGGGGGGGGGTCGTGAGAGCTTACATCACTAGACCAAATAACAAAATTAGACATGTAGGAAAGTTGCCCTTCTACAACAAGTGTAAGTAGCACCACACTGGGCCTTGCACTGTGAAGTGTAATAGCTACAAGAGAGTTGTCCATATGAGTTGAGATTGTAGGACACCCTTTTCGATAATGACTTAGAGACCACAGTGGTAAAATAGAAACCTGAGGTACCTATTATGAGTGTAGAAAATCAGGACATTTCAAGAGTGATTGTTCAAATTTGAACCGTGTTAACCGGATTTGGGAGGTAAAAAAAAATTGCGAGAACTCTAACACCGTCAAAGATCATGCAGATACTTAAGGAGAGATTTTCCTACCTTGTCTAGTGAAACCTAATTAGACTTGGACCGTAATTCCTAAGAGTTTTGTACTAGTACTTCTCTATGAATTCCGTGTATAGTGTGGATATCTTTAAACCCTCTGTTCATTTTGTGTCGTGATGATTTCGTCAGTTACACTTCAACTCTCTAATAATTTATGTAAGGTACTTTCCAAATCTATTATCATCTTACAACCCATTTCACTATTATTTTATAAGCAGTTTTACTAGTATAAACTAATTGGATGTTATCGTGTGAATTATTTTAGTGTCGCCTTATAAACACAGTTGTTGTCGCGTTATAAGCTATTTTTCCACCAGCTTACAAACCAATTTGCTGATAGCTTTTGTTTATTTCAACACCTTATAAACCTTTTCACTATCATTTATAAACCATTCTAGCTTCACCCTATAAACTATTTTGCTATCATTAATATAAGGCGTTCCACTAGCGCCTTCCAAACCATTTTGCCATTATTTTATAAACAATTCCACTAGTATTTTATATAAACCGTTTTCCTGTCATCTTATAAACCAATTTTTATGGGAATCTTATAAACTACTTTATTAACATAAACTGTTTCATCGTCGTTTTATAAACTGTTCTAGTGCCATCTCATAACTACTTTCACAATCACTTTTCAAACTGACTTGTCTTTATATTTTAACCTAGTTTGTCGTCGTTCATAAACTCTTTTGCCATAATCTTATAAACCATTTCGCTAACACCTTTTAAACTATTTTGATACTATCCCATAAACCGTTTTGTCAATCTCTTATAATTATCCCACTATTACCTTATAGCTTATCTGGCTATCATTTAAAGAACTAATTTGTTTCCATCTTATAACTTATTTTGCAGTTATTTATAAACTCTTTTGCTACCCTACTTAAAACTACTTGTAGTCATCTTACAATCCATTTCGTTGTCACCTCATGAACTATTTTGTTGTCGTTTTCAAACTATTCCGCTGTCAATTTATAAACTATGTCGTTGCCATCTTATAAACTACTTCGTGTCTTTTATAAACTATTACGTTGTCACTTTATAAAATTTTGGATTGTCAACTCATAAACTATTTGATATCATATCATGAACCCCCAAACTGGTACATTATAAACCGTCACGTAATTTTCTCATAAACAATTTTTCTATCATCACATAAAATATATTCCAATATTTTACAAAATATCTTGTGTCAATATATAAACTACCATGTTTTCATTGTTACAAACTGTTTTGCTACCTTATAAACTATATCGTTTATACCGTAAGAGATTTTAAACATAACACTACTTTGACAAAGTGAGCATTTTATCGTTAGTTCCTAAATTATGCATAGCCTGATCACCTATGTATCATTCAGGAAGAACCATGCTATGCGGAGAGTAGTCACCATAAAATTTGTCAATTTACCATTACTTTCCATTTTTATTTTCTTTTTTGTCTCTACATTGTCAACGGGATTATATTATACTCGTGTTTTATTAATATTTTGTGTGCGTATTCGTGAGTCGTGTTGGTCATGTGCACTCATGTTAGTAAGCGCCAAAACAAAGTAACCCTATCACATAGAGACACCACACCCTTAGCCGAGTGACCGAATCACGCTCCCTATAGTCACGATAATTATGGATTTTAGAAACTTAGAACGAAACAGACTTATCACTCCCTGGTTTATAACCAATAGAACTAGAAGATTTCCTTCAATATACTTACCTTTTAGTGAGTTAGAATCACGTAAATTATGAGATCCTCGTACCGACAAAACTTTTGATGGACCTGAAGTTGAAGCAAAGGACAAAATTATTGCAAGTACTTGGAATCTAGCTGATAGAAGCCTCACATTCGCTGAGTTTAGCTCTTTAAGTGACATCGTCCCATCTACTGTAGATACTAGGTACTCTGTTGAGTTAGCCGACAGAAAGATTATAGAAGTTGATACCAACATTTGAGGTTGTGTGCTGAATATTCCAAATCATCTATTCAAATAGACTTAATGCCCGTAGGACTTGGTAGTTTTGATGTTATTATCGGTATAGGTTGGTTGAAAAAGTACCAGGCCATGATCATTCGTGATAAAAAGATTGTTCGTATACATTTAAGTTATGAAACCTTAACAATTCGAAGCAATATGAGTGATGGATACGCATCGATAGTTGCTAGTGACCAAGAGCTGAGTTGTTTGATGGGATTGATATGTTGGAGCGGGATAACTTGAGACTCGGAGGCATGTTATGTGTTGAGAGAAAAAGAGTTGACCGTCCCTGGCGTAGTATTTTGTATGCTCAAAGGGATTTATAATACCAGAGGGTTCGAGAAAGTCACGGATTTTTCCTCTAAAACGTCAAGAGGGGGGAAATCATCAATCGAAGATTTTATCATTTTAAGTTTCTCAAAATTAAGTTCTTTTGGAGGGAGAGGAGATGATGGATCATCATTTAATAACTTCTCAAGTAGAAGAATATCTCCCTCCGGATCAAAGTCGTCATCACCAATTCCTGGTGGAAATGGTTCAAGAAGAGCGAGTTCATCGGCGAACTCCTCGAGAAGAGCATCACTAGTCTCAACCGGTGTGAGACTAGGAGAAGAAGAAGTGGTACTGCTACTTAATGGATTATGAGAAAGAGGGAGAGGAGATGAAGGATCATTATTTAATAACTCCTCAATTAAACGAAGATCTCCCTCCAGGTCAAAATCGGCATGATCAATTTCCGGTGAAATTGAATCATCTTTGAGATAAGCCTCGATCTCTTCCAAAATGAAGTCACTTCCCTCGAACGGAGTGAGGGAAAGAGAAGAGTCGGAAATAATAGGCTCAAGAAAGTTGGGGTGGGGATGCCACCCGTAAATTATAAAAAACCAATCACGTCATGAGCATACTCTCCACAACAACGTTAATGACGTCATTCGGTTTAACGACATATCATCATATTAGATAAGATACCCTCGTAGTTTGATTAAGATTAAAAGTTACGGCTTCGTCATTAACCCAAAGGGTTATTTCTTCTTCGTAAACATCAATTAAGGCACGACCGGTCCTCAAGAAGGATCTCTCGAGAATGAGGGGAACCCGAGGATCGACATCAAAATCAACAACAACAAAGTCGGTTAGAAAGTGAAACTTCCCCACTTTGATGAAGACGTCTTCGGCGACACCCTTAGGACGAGTAATGGATCGATTCGCTAGCTCGAGAGTCATCCGAGTGAGGGTAAGTTCGGGTAGGGAAAGCTTCTTCCAATGGAAAGAGGCATAAGAATTAAGCAAGCGCCAAGATCGGCCAAGGCGTGCCATACATCCAATCCCGGAAATCACATGGTATAAAGAAACTTTGCCGGGATCTCCAAGCTTTTCGGAAGCTTTAAGAGCATACGCCGAAGCAATTCTCATTCAATGGTATCTTACTAATCAATTCAAACAACTCCTTATTGTAAGGCAAACTTTAATCATAAAGATTAAAGTTTTGGCATCAAAAGAAGAGCATACCGCGAAGCTAATTGTGTCGAAGTGGCAAGCTCTCTTGAAAGATTGAAAGAACTTCTCTATTTGATTTGTAGCTTTTCACAGAGACTTTTTGATTATTAAAGATCTAGAAGGATATTGAATCCTAGTCCTTAGTAAAGTCTTCGGAACATCGGGTTCCAGAATAGGAATGGGAATAACCAGAGGTATATATGTGATCAGTACTTTACCTTCGAAAATTAGTTTGCTTCCTTATCCTGTTGTCTCCTCGGTTTCTCTTTCTACAAACCTTTTGGAGGAATCTTAGTAGGAATCCCGAAAGGTCCCTCATAAGCAACACCACTTCGAGTAGTGATTGCTTTCATCTCACCCTTCGGGTTAGGAATAGTATTACTCGAAGAGTACCCGAAGTTGAGGCTTGGTTTTGGAATAAACTAACCTAATATACTCCTCATATCATTATTTAGATTCTCCTAAGACTTTCCTCTTGCTTATTAAAATCACCCCCTGCAAAACATTAATTTGAGTTTGCATATTTCTCAACATTGACATCATTAGATTTCATGTAAACTATGAACAACTCATTTGAAATCCCTTGTTGACTTGATTATTAGAGCTTGAAAAGGTTTGGTTGTTGCAAAATTCCTTGATTTTGAAAATTTGAAGCATGATTATTGGATGCTTTGAAACCTTGATTACCATGAAAATTATTTCCCCGATTAAAATTATTCCCTTGAGTTTTGATTAAACCTATTATTAATTTGCAACGGAGCAAAACCGTGGTGCCATTATGGGCTGAGCACGGTTTTTGAGGATTACTTGAATGTAAGTACCCGTTGCCCGCACACAAAACACTAGATTGAATGCTATCCGTAGCATACACTCATAATAAGCATGGGCACCACGACCAATCACACAAGATTCCTCAACCGCAATAACCTAGTGGGAGTGACAACTTTTCTTAATTAACAATCTCAACTAAGTTCAAAATTAGTCCGCAAGCTTATCAATGCTTTATCATCCTTCTTACTAAACTTTCCCTAAAAGTCGTATTCACCCAAGAAACATGTCGGTTTGTTTCGTGAATAACGAACTTTGAACTTATTACGTCAATTATGTTCAAGGCCTCTCTAGTAAGATTTCCACCCGCCGCGGCATTTAAGGAGTCTTGATCATTCTCATTTAAACCATTATAGAAAGTATCTATTTGGGTTAACTCCGTAAATCCGTGGTGGGGACAAAGCTCCTAGCATTTCCTTAAATCGTTCCCATGCTTCACTAAATTGTCTCATACGAATTTTTGGGTTAAAATGAGAGATTTCATTTTTTTAAGTGAGTGGTCTTTGAAGAGGAAAATTGATTCACGAACTGTTTACGCTATCATCCCAAGTCAATATCCGAATTAGGAGGTTTCGCTTCTCTAATAGCCGAATTCTAGTGGGCCCCCTCAAGTGAATATGAAAAAGCATAACTTAATCACATCAATTTTGGAACATCCTATATTCTAAGTGACGGCGGTCATCCTTTTAAAATTAGCAATGTGAGTATGTGGATTATCCCTTTCAAAACCGTAAAATTTGTTGGCTTGAACTAATTGTAGCAAATTCGTTTTAATTTCAAAATTTTCCGCAAGAATTTCTGGTATGACGGTAGCTTCTCCATACCCTTCCGTGGGTGCTTGAAGTAGTTCATCCATTGTTCGATTATCCTCGCCATAGGTGCAACTTCGAACAGATAGTACGAAAGCTCAGTTTCCGACTTACGTTTTGGGAGCACAGCCTTTTATTTCGACGTCTCGGAATGGTTACGGGTGAATTATTTGGATAATAGGAATTTCTAGTGCGCATGCACTACACAAATAAAACCGATAAAACAAACGAGGAGAAAAAAAATTATACACAAAAATATTTTTATTTCACCGAATAATCAACAAACTTAGGGTAATCCCTAAGTAAAAAACTCGCAGCAAGCGTGACGTAGTGGGAGCGAATCTCTTACAATACGTTGTCCCTTCGGGTCAGAGTTCCTTTGAAACAACCCTCCTTATACCCACCTTATAAGATTATTTCACAATAGAGGTGCCCTTTTCGTAAGTGACACACAGAAACGGTTCTTCTGTTGTTTTTTTACGATTGTTTTTTGGTATTTTTATTACTTGATACATATATTCACAAAAATTTGAGAAATAAAAATATTTTTGTATTTTATAGAAAATATTCACAAACGGGAATTATAACTTCACGGGAAAGGGTCTTCAAATACTAATCTTCAAACGGAAACATGAAAATCGCTACACACGTCCCCGGCAACGGCGCCAAAAATTGATCCGCTCCAAACTACATACACAAGCAAGTATGTGTAATTATGAGGCAAATACAATTATAGTATAGTAGTATACGTATTCCAAAAGATTTAAGAGAATCGCTCTTAACCAAAGCAATTCCTAAAATCTCCCGGGTCGTTTGTCCTCGATGAAGTGTGAATAGAAAATCGGTTTAGTTCGTGATCGCGCGTTTTGAATGGTTTTAAAGGTTTTGATTTGGTTTCTAATTCCACTAATGAAAATGCATAAAACATGTAAAGAGACGTAAACGATAAAGCATTTAAGGAACTAGACACGAAAACGTAAACGGGAATTAATAAAACGCGACATTTAAGCATCTACATCTAATTTAAGCCCTACGAACGCAAATTTAATTTCTAAACCTTCTAAATAATAAAAGAAAATTTTCAGAAAAAGAATTTTATTTTTTTTATTATTATTTTATTTTTTTAATGATTTTTTTAAAGTTTTTAAACTAATTAAATGAAAGAAAAATATTAAACATTGAATTAAAAATCCTAGAAAAAACCTAAAAGTTGCTAACAATGAAAGGAATGCAGGAAAATTATAAGCTCAGAATAAGCCTAAACGAATAAGCCAGGAAAAGTCGAATAAGCACTCGAAGTGCTTAATACCAAGGTGAACCAAAAAGGGGTTAAGTATAATTAGAAAGCACCCTAGACAAAAAGTCCCAAAAGGCGTAGTGTTTGTGGTGAGTAGTTGGATTAAATATAAAGTATTTCCCGCCCGCCCCCTGTCACGGCGGTGACCCGGGTTCGATTCCCCACAACTACGCCAAAAATTTGAACCGCCTCACAAACTACATACACAAGCAATGTATGTGGTGAAATTAAGAGGCAAATACAATTAAATAAAAGAAGTAAACGTAAACCAAAAGAATTAACTAGAAAATCGCACTTGATTAACCAAATCAATTCTTAAAAATCTCCCCGGGTCGTTTTTTGTCCTCGATGAAGTATGGACTAGAGAATCGGATTAGTTTGTGATCTGCTGATGTCGATAAGCCATTAAAACCCCGTAATAATCAAAGTTAAAACACCAACATCCACCTCCCCATCCACCCCCCATACACTCGCCTACACCGCACCCTCCAAACCTCTCCCACGCCCCCTCCACCTACCCCGGTTCCAACCACCCCCTCTCCCAAACAGCCTCTTCCAACTAAATAACCTCCCACACGCCCGCAACTAAACATTTCTAAACCATCTACATCCTCAACAGCCCCATATATTAGCACGCATAATTTTCTAAATTATGAATACGATTCATAAACATAATAAACAGCAATATAAACCCGAGAATCCCCACCAAGCACAGACCGCACCCACCTACCCATAGAAAACACCCTCCTAGAACCAACCTAACAGTAGCCAACCCAAAGAAAGAAAGACCGAAAATTATAAGCTCCAGAAAAAGCCTACACGCAAAAAGCCAGGAAACAGTCGCAACAGCACTCGAAGAGCAAAATACCAAAGAGACCCACGAAAGGGGTTAATAAAATTAGAAAGCACCATTAGCCGTAAAAGGTCCCGCCCGTGCGCAGTGTGAGTGGTGAGTATGTTTTCATAAAATGTTAAGTGTAAAGGGTGAGTCAGGGGTTCGAAGCCCCTGCTCACGCCTTACTTCCAAAACCCACAACATTATTTTATTTATGCTAATCTTTAATATATATGAAACTTATAAACAGCTTAATCTAAAGCAAAAAAAACATAAGAAACTTTTTCTGAAAACCACATTAATAAGCTAGAAAAGAGCTATCAACACGACACTTATGACTTAAAATATATTTTTAAGTGTTAACACAACACTTAAAGAAACTTATAAGCTTTACAGCACAAACCACAAACCAAATTAAGCTAAAAATGAAATACTTAAAAAAACAAACCTAATAAGCAAGATTGAAACAAATTTAAGCAAAACAATAAGCCCAAAAGCTGAGATAAAGCAAAAAAGCAATTTGAGTCAAAACTAACTGTTTTCCAAACAGCAACAAGGCACTTTTTGAGCTTATTTTTTTTATCTTTTTAAGCAACAAAAAGATCCTTATGCTAAATGACTTTTTAAACTTTAAAGTCTATTCTAAAATCTACCTAAATCAACAATCAAAAAAACATTTTGAAAATTAAATGAGCAAAGAAAAGGCTAACTAAAAAAGCTGCATAGGCAGTTTACACTATTTTTTTGGTTTTTCAAATCTTTATCAAAACACACAAATGGCTAATTCAGCCTAAGATTTAAGCTAGTAACTGTTAATGCAAAAACTCAAAAAGATAAAACAGATGAAGATTGATGTGCAAAGAGCTTGTATTCAAAAAATCAGACGACTTAAAACTATTTTTATCCAATCTAAATTTGCTTTTGAAATTTAGGTTTTAGCTTTGAAAATAGGACTATGACAGAAATTTATTTAAACCAAAGGACAATTGCACACCTATATGAACAACTTTCTACTGCATTTTGAGACTCAAATCAAGCTTAAAATTGATATCAAACAACACTTAATTAGATCCAAACCAAATAAGCTAGATTGACAACCCAATTTATCACAGATTTAAGTTATTAATACATAAGACCTTAAAATTGTGTTTTAAACTTTAAAAATTAAATTAAACTAACTTAACTACTAAATTTGAGCTTGTTAAATTTGATTTGAATGACAAAAGTGATCTAGCAGCACTAACTCAAGTTAGTACTGCTTGACCCAAACACCCTTTTAACAATTGATTTTCCATTTTCAAGCTACAAAAAGGTTGAAATAACCTGAAAATTAATGAAAACAGATGATCAATAAGTAACTTAAGATCTAACAAGCAAAAACTAACAAGCAATAAGCACCTTACAATAAGCTACATGATAAGACATATTTTTGGCTTTTTAGGCAGTTTAGAGTAAAATAAGAACTAAGCTATTCTAAACTATAATCTAGCAGTTTAAAGTAATATTAAGACTAATAAAACAGTAATAAGCAATTATAAGCAACCATAAGCAGATATTAAAGCAGGCATAAGCAAAATAGAAATTAAGCTAAAATAAGAGGAAATTGCAAGTGTACCTTGATCCCAGCAAGCTGGTGAGGTCTATAAGCCCTTCCCTTGTTGGCTTATCATCCATTATAAGTTGAGGTAAATTTAAGAGATTTATTTAAGATTAAGATCCAAGCTCAGTTAAGTTTTAAGGGCTTAACTGAGTACAAGCTAGCTTACTAGAGCTTAATGAGCTTATTAATTCGTATCCACACACATGATTTTTTAAACTTTTATTAAGTAAAAACATAATTAAAAGAGCACAATTTGAAATAAGCTGATAATATTATTAGAACTTTAAAGTTTACAAGCTTTTAAGAGTAAAAATGCATTAAATGGAACACTAAGCTAAAAATTACATTAATAAGCTAAAATTAAGCTAAAAAAAACTAGACACCCCCGTGTGTGTGAGGAGGCCTTCCTTTTTATAGTGCTCAGATGAAGGTTCTAGGAACCTAAAATGCTCCTCTTTCTTCAATCTCGTCCCTTCAATCATGCTTCATTCCCACGCAATAATCTTAGCCCTTGGATATAGTGCCACGTCCCTTTCACTCAATGATTGGCACGGATTGCCAAGCTGGCATGCCAAAAACGTCATGACATGCGTCATCGTGCTTCTAGAAGGAGAGGAAAGTATGTGAGAGTGGAGTTTTTACATTGGTTGTGGTTATGGTGAAAATGAAAATAGAGGGAAAGGTGTAAAAGATGTACAGTGAATGAGGCGTTGACCCATTCTTATTAATAAGGTTGACTTGGGTTATGGGTTTTGGATTGGGTTATTATTTTAGGCCGGGTTGAAAGAGTTATAAACTTAAAGGATTAAAGGGGGTTAAGGGTTTTTTAGGGGATTGTTAGGTTTAGGACTAACGATGAAATACAATAAGGACAAACAGTGTAAGCATTCAGGGTCTAACGGTGTAAGTGTTTTAGGGTTTCTTTTAGGTTAAAAGTTTAATGGTATTGGGTTTGGTTAAGACTCAAGATAAATTCGCCTTTGGCTTCGGTTTTCTGTGCTCTTTCCATTCCCGTGATTAGCTTTGTCCGTTTTTGCTTCGTTTTTGTCCTTTTTAATTAATATCCATACCTGCAAGACACAAATCACAAAACATACAAATACAATGCATTTTTATCTGATTTTGATCATTTTTGGTCTTTTTAGCTTAATTAATTAGGTAAAAGGTATGTGTATTTAAGCACATACCAAAATCCCTCATACTAAGCTATTACCGTGTCCTCACGCAATATTATAAATAACACTTTTAGAAAACTAAGATTCTTAATCCTCTATGATTAATTACCTCTAAAAGTAGCTAAGTATTCATCATAAGGGATTAAAGAAATATTAGCTTTCAAAAGCCATGTTTTCCATTTTCAACATTTTTCCATTTTTTATGCTTTTTCATAACTTCCCATACTTTAACACTTCATAACATTGTGTTTTCATTATTCTTTGATAATACTTAGGATCATGGAACAAGCAAAATAAATTCATCGTCCCCAATTTTCACTTCTCCATACAAAGCTTAAAAACAATATCATTGTCAAATACAAGTCATGATACTAACACTACTTATAAATACTAATTGTGTATTATTTTTCCTTCCTTATTCCTAATTTTGTATCTCAAGATTTTATTTTTGTCATATACCCGAAGGCTCTTTAAGACTTATTTTGATATTTATTAAATCCGAAAATAAAGCAAGACGGTTAAAGATAAAAATTAGCTTCTACCCCTTTCCTTGAAAACTGATGAGGTCCACATCGAGGTGACCGAAATTTGGCTTTTATTAGGCTACTTATTTAATTAACTTGATTTACGTCATATACCCTAAGGCTCTTTAAGGTACAAACAAATCATTTATTAAAATGATTCAATCATTCACACCATATACCATAAGGCTCTTTAAGGTATGAACAATTCAATTTAATCATTCACTCCAAAATAGTGCTTAAGTCTATGACCGTTCACCTTGAAGTTTGGCCCGTTAGTTGAAGATAACTCAACGGTGCCATAAGGGAAAACTTGAGCAACGGTGAATGGTCTGGTCCAACAGGTTTTTAGCTTTCTCGAGAAAATCTTTAATGGAGAATTGAAGAGAATAACTCGATCACCAACATTGAAGACGCGGTTTTTGATCTTGGAGTCATGAATCTTCTTCGTCTTCTCTTTGTAGATCAAAGAATTCTCGATCATTCATTTGAACTTTCTGGTGATCACCCGCGGTCTTAAGGTCAAAATTATAATGTTTTAAGGCCCAATAGGCCTTGTGCTCTAGCTCGATAGGAAGATGGCAAGCCTTTTCGTATACAAGCTGATAAGGAGTGCACCCGATAGGTGTTTTGAAAGCGGTACGGAAGGCCCATAGTGCATCATCTAGCTTATCGGACCAAGAAGCACGGTTTTCACCTACGGCCCTTTCTAAAATTC
>BQNB010104872.1:2065-23723 GCA_026074375.1 Tanacetum coccineum
TCGAGAAGAGGTCCCTTGATGAAGTAAAGGATTTTACTACCTTCATCGAGAAGAGCATCAAAATCTTCCTCTAAGATTTCGTCAATGCTGAAACATGTATCATTGTTGGAATAGGAGTGTTTCATCACGAATCAATAGAAAAAGTCATTCGTTCGGTACCAACTCTAAGATTGAGTTATTTTTGTTTTACTCGAATTACTGCATCAGTAGTATGCAGAAAAGGTCTTCCTATGATAAGGGGAACTTTACTATCTTCTTCCATTTCGAGAATAACAAAATCTACGAGAAAAGTAAATTTGCCAACTTCAACTAGCATATTTTCGACAATTCCAATAGGGTGTTGGAATGATCGTTCTGCTAATCTTACGCTCATTTTAGTTGGTTTGAGAGTTTCGAGAGAAAGTTTTTCATATAGAGAATATGGCATAAGATTGATGCCAGCGCCAAGGTCGGCTAAAGCATTACAAGAGAAAGTTTTGCTAAAGGTGCATGGAATAAGAAAACTTTCAGGGTCTCCGAGTTTACGTGGAACTTTGTTCTGGATCATAGGCGAACTTTCATCGCTAAGGAAAGCAGATGAGTTTGTGTTCGAGTTTTGCGGGAAGATTGATTTTTGGGAAAAAGCGATTAAAATATTGTTTTAATTAACCAGAAATGATTATAGAAGAGTTTAAAATCCCCGACAACGGCACCAAAAAAATTTATGTGTTTCAAACACATTAAATTTATAAGACTAGAATTACCAATTATTAGATGGAAACACACGGGTAATGTATAACCCACGTAGTAGTATAATATTTTAGGTAAGACTAGGTCGTCCATAGGGATTTGATTATGTTCGTATAATCATAAGTTTTAAGATAAACTCTAATAACTTTTCCAGATTAGATATGCTTTATGATATATTCAATAATAAAGAAGTATGACTACTCAGATAGTTTCTTATAATTCCTAAGCAATGGTAATGATTACGATCTTTGATTTTATGACTTCACTTATAAAAAGCTTTTTTCGTCAAAAAACGCTTTCACAAATTAACTTGATTGAACTTAAGACTTATATTAGTTAACTAAATCAGACGTGTCACGCAAATAATCAAGTTACTATTATATCAAATCTATTTTATTTATCAATTAACGTAAGCGGATTTCTCTAACCAAACTGTAAAGATCGTAGACAAATCTTTAGAATTATATAGTACACAACGGGTATTTCGACCTATACCATTATGCGTATACAATCAAAGTTGATGAACAAAGTTGATAAGATTAGACACGCTAGGATTTCAATGTAAGCTTTAGATTAACAAGATCATAGTAATACCAAATGCTTATTTATTATATTAACATCACCGAGTTGTCATAAGAGGTTTAGCCTCTCATGGCTACAGAGTTCATAATAACAAAGTTAAATAGATAGATAAGAAACATACGAGATTCGGATAGGAAATGGATCAAAATATCACCCGTTTACAAGTATCAAATTTCACTAAACCGTATTATACTAAGTACTATTAAACCGTCTTCGTCTTCGCCGAAATTTCGTGTATAAAACTCAGGAAACAAGAGAGCAATATTGGAGATGAGTGTGTTTTTTTAGTTGTATGATATCTCAAATGGCCAAATTTCGTCTCTATTTATAGGCTGAGAAATAGGTGAAGTACGACGTACTTCATAATAAGTCCAGCGTACTTTGCCTTATGTCGGTGTCAAATCATTAATGCTGGAATGATGTGCAACGTACTTATATAAAAGTGCGGCGTACTTCTAGTATTTACTGCTTCATTTATTTTGGACTGAAGTACGGCGTACTTGTGGAGAAGTGCGGCGTACTTGGTCATATTTTTGTTCTTTATTCTTTGTAGTCTTCTAGCTAGTCTTCCATAAGGTATAAACACTTGCATCTTGAGCATATTTAAGCTTGGACTATCTTCAAGTGAACCTGCACACATTTCATGCTATTAAGTATCAAAAGCTCATGAGAAATGATAAAAATATATATATAAATAGCACCACTGAAAATATGTATACTTAAGGCGTTATCAATATGGCAAGAGATCCGACACACACTATTGCAAATCCTAATTTTGAATATCAAATCTCTTGAAATCTTGTGTAATCTTTCAAGATCTTCTCAAGATATGTCAAGATTATGATATGACAATACATGAAAGTCAAGTAGATGTATAATGTCATGCATGATGTAAAACCTATTTTTGTAACTAGTTTTTACCTTATGTAATTTTAGGTATATTCTAAAAATAGATGTGCAAGTAACTTTGTGTTACTTGTATGTTTTAAAATAATGTAGACTATTGTAAAAATAATTGTGTAGTTACTTATGTGTAAGTAACAAACTAAAATAGTTTTGGACATAATTTTATGCTTAATGAGCTTATGTACAAAACTTTGAGTATTAGTTAAAATGTTTGTAGTTTGATGTATGATAATTGTAATGAGTTAGAAATCTATTGGCTTAAAAGTTATCCATTTTATTTTCTACTTAAAATGATTTTATGATTGTTATCAATAAAACATAAAAAGATCGTAAAATATAAATAAATGTTTTTACGGCTTATTTGTATTAACCCGGGTATTCAAGAAGGTTGGGAGGAGTTTATAATGTCGACAAAAGAATATATTAGGAAAGTTGTTGAGATAGTTCTTGATATCTCATAAACACCCACTCACAATCCCTGCATTAGCATTCACAAACTCAAATGCGCTAACGCATGACCTACGCTTGAAATCCTCATCCTCACCCACGTATTTGAAAACTTTCCCTAGTAATCACATGTATAAAACCGTGTATATAATAACGTGTATAAAACTGTATATATAAAAATGTGCATATAAAAATGTGTATAAAAATGCGTGCTTATAAAAACATATGTGTACAAACGTGTATATAAACCGTGTATAAAAATATGAGTATTAAAGTGTGTATAAAAAGGTCTTTATAAATGTGTGTATAAAATCGTGTTTAAAACGGGTATAAAAATATGTGTAAAGATGTGTGTATAAAAGCGTGTATAAAAATGTGTATATAAAACCGTGCGTATAAAAACGTGTATACAAATCTGAGTATAAAATTATGTATAAAAACGGGAGGGAAAATAATGAGGTTTTGAAGGGAAAAAAAGTTATCAAAAATATCAGGTGGAAAAGTTAAGGGACTAACGGTGAAAGTCAATGCAAAAGTCAAGGGACCAATACTGTAACTTTTCTAACTGAGAAAATGTCAAGGGACTAACGGTGGAAGTCATCACAAATGACAAGGACCATTACTGTAACTTTTTTAAGTGGTAACATGTCAAACAAGTCACATTTCAATCAACATTACGTAGATTGGTAAGTATTTGAATGTATATTACGTAGATCGGTAATAAAAAAGTAGGTTACGTAGATCGATATATTTGAAAAAGCAACTTACATACGTTCAACCTTCACCCATAAGGAAACCTTTGGATATTTAAAGAACCGTCCTATGTCAGGACATATTTTGTATATCTTTTGATTCCCCATACTTCCACTTTTCAACTCTTTACACAACCACATAGTTAAACCTTAGGATAATTACTCCATCACAATTTAAACTTATACATTAGCATGTACTAACTCAACCTAAAATATCCCTGATCATAATCATTGTCATTCATCCTCAACCTCAAACTCTCCCAACAATGTCTTCTTCAAACATCTTACAAAAGTGTCATTAGAAAAACCACAAGGATGAGTGATAGGCACTTAAACTTTGATCTACTAACACCCTCTTCTTCATCTATCACTTGTACACCATCACTCATGTCACTATCACATCACCAAATGCAACAATCAAAAATTCATCCTCTATTGATGCATCATCCATACCCACACCACCTAGTACTCTATATGATCACACTCCAATGAACACATATACTACCTAATCACCTACAAGTCTGATGGACTTTATCCAAACTCCTGATTCACCACAAGAACTAATTGATCCATACATTTCCCAATCTCTAGATCCATATATTCAAGTTGTACTTGATGCACCACCTTCACCCCCATAAGAACAACCTCCTCCAAATATACCATCAGATCCTCTTGAATACATTTACCTCCATGGTCAAAAATGTCTTTGTTGTATTAACACCCGCATTCATACTCAATGTCTTAGTGGAGAACTTGAATTTCTCATGAACTACGTAGACCACATTGTCGATGGAGAACTACATAATTCCTTTTGGCTTTCCACCAAACAACTACCCTCCCGGTCCCACCATCTAAACACATATTTAGGAGCTAAATAATTACCCTAAAACCTTTGTAGAAGTAAATCCAAATATTTTTTAAGTCATTAGGAATTATTGTCGCCTCGTGCTATGTTTAATCTTGTACTTTTATCATATCTTATGTATGATCTATCTTATTCGTATGATCAATAAAATTGTGTCATATGTTGGTGTTATGATTTTTATTTGTTCAGAACTCTATGAAACATACACTCGTCTTTATATACATCATTGATTATGTTCTTTTGGTATATGAAATTTTGGTCAAGTAATAGAAATGTTCATAATATTCATCAAATTATATGCACTTGTCTACTAACTCAGTTAGAAAGTCACCATAGCTTGATTCTCTAGTGCCCTGAACAAGGGAGGGCATACACTAAAGGGAAGCATTTGCATCGTCAACTTATCTCCACTTCTACGACACTCTTTTTTCTTCGACAAAAAAGGGGAGAAATGGGTAAAACTCATACTAGAAATTTGTTAAATTTATTTTTACGTAAAATGAGTTTATATTTTGTCCTCATAAAAAAGAGGGAGATTGTTAATAAAAATACTGTCTAAAAATGTTATTTATATTTTCCAGTCTCTCTTTGTTTTGATTATAACAAAATCTAAAAATATCTTACGTAAAAGTTTAAGTTAACAAGTTTTTAGCCGTAAAAATCTATTTCTCACTTAAGGTATGAACAATGATTATTAAACTCGTTCAAGTAATGATCAAATAAATATTTTTGATACATTTTATATTTTACAAAGAACTAGACTTTCTTGTAAAACATATACATATCTTTTAAAGTAAATGAAAAATACCTTATTAAATTCAATTATTGAAATAAGCTTCTACAAGCCTAATCTTGAAAGATTATGGAAAAATTTGCAAGTCACCACAAAAAAACCCAGCTTTCTGTGTGTATGGATGGTTTCCTTAAAGGTGGGACGGTTTCCTTGTCGATAAGGAAACCGTCACACCCTAAAGGAGCGTGTTTGATTTTTCTTGCCTATAAATAGCAGTTCATTTCTCACACATAAAGCACTCTTTTACCACATCTTCTCTGTATTTTTACAGCAACTTTAATACACTTTACTTTGATCATTAAACTTGTTGATCCTATCCTTCATTCACTTTGAGTACAAGTCAAGAACACAAGTTATCTTGAAAGATACATGTTGTTATAGCATAGGTGTTTTCATTGTAGCATTTGTTAGATTTTGTGTATGATCTATTTCATAGTCTCTGACCATATTTGTTAATTAGAGGGTTAGTATTTTAGTCCTGAAAATACGCAAGTGAGTGGGTTAGTATTTTAGTCTTGAATATACTTATGAGAGTGGGTTAGTATTTTAGTCTTGAAAATGCTTGTGAGAGCGGGTTAGTATTTTAGTCCTTAAAATACTTGTGTAAAAGGTTTGGTTATGTCATGAGAAGATTCCAAAATTTAGCTTAGTGTCGATAAATATAAACAAGAAAGATAAATAACATGTGTGTTTGTGTTCGTGATTAAACAAAGAAGTGAGATTTTTGTTTAACAAAGACCATATGTGTTTCGTTTTTATAAGGAAGAAACGGTTAAGTGTTTGTGTGACTAAGGGGGTGTTTACTAAAATAAGTGGTTCTATATGGTGGTCTTAATTAGCCACTTATTTGGGAGAGTGAAGCTTTAATGCTTCCCCCCAATTAAGATGGATTAAAGGTTAGGGCCCATATTTCCTCCCCACTAAGAAGAAAAGAAACATCCCCTAAGATTTGATGGTTGTGATTGAGATAAGGGTTAAGTTTTTTTTGGTGGCTGAGTGCTTTGCATAAGTAAGACTAGGGTGTGTGTCATAAAAGATAGTGGTATTATATAGGGAATGTTAAGGGTAATATTAGGGTTGTAGTGTTTGGGCTTTATTATATCAATCTTTTGGCAGGGCTTTAGATCTGATTTTTTAAGTAGGATGGTTGTACTTTTCTCTTTCGACCTAATTTTTAAGAAATATTAGTAGACATAATTTTTGGTTATAAGTCTTGGGCTGAATTGGTTATAAATTGGTTAACAAAGCTAAATTTTGTGGTATAAACTTAGATAACGATTTTGATTATGGGTAGATAATCCGTAAGTAATTATTATTTTGGGTTGCATTTTTGTGTCACGTTGATCTAGTTGTTCGATCAAGTGAGAATACGCTTGTTAAGCGTAACAACGTTTGTCGAAAAAGAGTGTTAACCCGCAAAATATCAATGGCTACTCAAAAAAATGTTATAATTAACAGAATCAATGATGACCCAACCGACAATCTGACGAAAGCAATGATGATGCTTTATTGAGCAATCAGTCAAAAATACCCGACACCTACAAATAACCGACTTAGGGTTTCTTCGAAAACTCGTAATAAAGCAAATGTGCAAGGAGGTCTGATTGATGTACAAGGCAAGAAAAATGGGAATGCTGGCAAGAAGACTGGGAATGTTGGTAATGTTGGGAATGTTGGGAGTAATGCTAGGAATGCAAGGAATCATCCACATAATGTTGGTTACGTAGAAAATGTAGGGAGCAAATTTGATCATATGAAGAGGTAGTTTTCATCATTGAAATATGATGTCAAACGTCTTGATATAATACCAGATAAAGCTGTAATAAATGGTTAAAATTATGTATCCGGTCCAGAATGAGGTGAAACTAATAATTGATCACTTACGTCTTTGCGTAGATGTTTTTGAAAAGCGGCTTACAATGGAATTGAAAGAAATGATTGATATATTTGAATAAATGGAAATAGAATTTCATGGAACATAAAAAAATAATATTTTTTAATAAAGACATTGATCGAATCTTGGAAGCAACTTTAGTTCATGATGTTATGAGTCTTGTCATGCATTCTTCTGTAGAATTAGAGAATGAGGCTTTGAGAGAAAAAGTTGAGATAATTTCGAAAGAGTCAAATGATGTTCAAGAAAAAAATGTTAAAACAAGTTGCGAAACTAGAAAATAATTTTCAAATATGTCAAGCTCAAAGTATTTGAGTTGCGTATGGTGGTGTAAGAGCTCAGAATCAAGAACTTTTGATTACAATTGTTGAGTTAAAAGAAAGGATGCGAATATTGAGAAAGGAAAGTATGTGAATACTAAGTTTGACAAACCATCAACCTTGAACAAAGATTCACTTTCAAAATCTAGGTTTGCTTCCAAGGTTTTTGAGAAAAATGGATTTTTAAAGCCAGTCACTTCACAGATTTTTCCTTACAAAGTACAAAAGTCCCAACCATGAGTAAGTGTTTCAGAAAAGGTTCACACTGTGAATCTTCCAAACTATTTTTGAAAAAGGTTTCTCAGTTTACTACTTATTCTTTGAAAAAAGATAAGAAGTTTTCAAAGAAATAACATTTATCTAAAACACTAATTTCTCAAACTGATAAGGATTCTGATTTTTAGGTACCCTCTCTCAAAAGATTTTCAAATCAAATGCTTTAAGTGAGAAAAAATAAGAAGATTTTTTGTTGATAAAATATAATGCCTAAAAGCATTATTAATATTTTTTTTCCATCTTTACGTTTTGATAATCACAAAATATAAAAACGTTCAATGTAAAATTAAACGTAAACAAGTAATTAGTAGTAAATTTTCATTTCGATAATTATTATATCACTTAAAGGTATGAATAAATAAATGCTTAATGCATTTTATGATCAAAGGAAATTTTTATTCAACCTCAAACTTTTATAAAATGTTGTAACATTTTTTATTATACATTACAATACATTTTTTTACAATTAAATGAAATGTTTTATTCACACAAAAAAAACATTTTAATCAATTCAAATTTTCGGACGCCCGACCTAAAACGGCTAGAAAAGTTCCAAAAAACCCCCCCCTACACAAAAGACAAACTGGGGAGACCCTAGTCTAGGGCGGCCCCCTTAAATACACGGGTGGCCCCCTTAAATTTAAGGCGACCGCCCACCTATTTAAAGGGACCTCCCCTAGGTGAGATCGCCTCACTTCAGTCTGGTGTCTTATCAATACTGGACTTTTTCCCCCACAACTATTTTCCCTACTTTTGCCACTTATTCTTATCTGCCAAACAGACCCACATATCCCTCTCTAAATTCCTTTTGATCATACTATTCATAAAGCTTTGTTTTTAAGTGGATCCAAGACTCAATTCCTCAAGTGCAAAGCAGAAGATACTTCCATCCTCAAGTGAAGAAGTTTTTACACATTTGTGTGTTGTTGCTATATTATTGCATCCATATTATACATTGTTACTCATTTGTATAATCTTGTATTTGTGTGGGAGGTAGCTAGAATCTTTGGCGATCTTTGTAAGTATATGTTAGACGCGGTTGGTGATTCTTACCAAGTAGTGTTAGGTAGTTGTTGGTAATAAGTAGGGTGGTGAAGTGAAGCTACAAAGTTGTGAAGAAAACTTGAAGTTGTTGAAGAAGTCTAAAGATGTAAATTCATGTTGAACAAGTCGTGAAGTTGTGTTGTGATATATTGGTTTAGCCTAGATTAGAACTCGACATTTAGCTATTGTGTCGTAAATCGGTTGGTAAGCAAACGTTATGTATGGTTTTCTCCGCCTTAATGGGAGTTTTTTTGACATCGTGAAGAAAACATTCTAGAGTTAGCGTGCTCGGGGAGTGGAGTAGGGCGAGAGGTGTTCGTTACAGAACCATAAATCCTCGCGCATTGTGGTTTGATTGTTCTACTTCTTATCTCTTGTCTTTACTTTATCATTCATATACTATATTGTTCATATTGTGCAAGCATTGAATTCACAAAAAGTCCAATCTAAATTTTTTCAAACACTCTTAAACACTTTAATTAAAAAGCGATAAATATTCAACCTCCCCTCCTTCTAGTTTTCCACTTTGCATCAAGAGCCAGGTTAAACAAAACAAATGATTTAAACAAGATTTTTAAAATAAATTGTATTTTAAAACTTGAATTGATCTATGGAATCGGAAAAATATTTAGAAGGGCAATCTATGCAAAGACCACCACTATTTGAAAGTGATGGATTTATTTATTGGAAAAATAGATTCGAAACTTATGTGAAGTCAAAAGATCTAGACCTTTGGCATGTTATTACCGATGGTGATTTTCCTCCTATTCAAAATAATCCCGAAACTAAAAAGGATGAAGTTGTACCTTTTCATAAACAAAACGATGATCTTAAAAAGAAACTTGCAAAAAATAATGAAGCTAAAATGGTAATTTATAATGCTTTGCCACGTAAAGAATACGAAAGAATTTTTATGTGTCAAACCGCAAAAGAAATTTGGGATACTTTGTTAATCACTCATCAAGGTAATAACAAAATAGATCTTCTTGTTCAACAATATGAACAATTCATGATTCCGGAAGAGGAATCAATAGATAATGCCTTTGCTAAATTTAACACTATTATTACTAGTCTAAAAGCACTTGATGAAGGTTTTTCTAGCAAGAATTGTGTTAGGAAATTTCTTAGGGCATTACATCCTAAATGGCGCGCAAAAGTCACGGCGATTGAAGAATCAAAGAATCTAACAACTCTATCACTTGACGAACTCATTGGAAATTTGAAGGTTTATGAAGAAGTAATTAAGAAAGATTCTGAAACCGTCAAAAGCAAAAGAGAACAAAGTAGATCTATTGCCTTGAAAGCTAGAAAGGAATCTAGTGATGATGATAACTCAACCTCCGATAGTGAAGATGAAGAATACGCCATGGCCATAAGAGACTTCAAGAAATTCTTCAAAAGACGAGGACGATTCGTAAGACAACCACATGAAGAGAGAAAATCATTCCAAAGAAATGAAGACGACAAAAATGGCAAAGGCAAAAGAAAATGCATTAAGTGTGGAGATCCAAATCATCTCGTCAGAGAATGTCCAAAACTATCAAGATATCAAAATCAAAAAGCATTTGTTGGGGGATCTTGGAGTGATAGCGACGAAGATGAAGAGGAGAAGACAAAGGACGAAAAGTGTCTTATGGCTAAAGCTTCCAATGAGGTACTTTCCAAAACCGAACACTTTAGTGATGACCAATCATCATTAGACGAAAATGGCTTAGATAGTGAATACAATAGACTATGTAAAATAGGACCAATCATCATTAGAAAATGAAGCACTAGAATTAAAAGATAAATTATCTAGGTTAGAAAAAGGTAAGGAAGTAAATGAAAAATGTAAATTATGTCAAGATCTTAGGTTTGAAAATGAGAAGCTTAGAAAAGAAATACCTAGGCTAAATCAATTTAATGATAGTAGTCACTCACTAAAGAAAATAATAAGTTCTTAAAAACCTTCTAGAGATAAATCCGGTTTAGGATTTAATTTTACCAAAGGGTCACCTAGCGAAACCAAACAAGTAAATTTTGTAAGAGCTCAAGAGGTCGAGTCAAAAGAAAAATTAATAGAATTAAACCCAAGCTCAAAACCAAAATTTATACTTATAAACAATACTAAAATTCCTATTGCAAGTGATGATGAGGTAAAACATTTTTATAAACCCTCCTTAAAACTCGGAGTCGGATTTACTAAACCCACAATAAGGTCTAAAACTCCACCTCCAAGACTAATAGTCCTCGGCCTCGGTCTAGAATACCTCAACCTAGGAGAGACCAAGGCAGACAAAACTATCCTAATCACATAATAAAGAATCATTCACATCCATTTAGTTTCACTTAATGTGGAAGTTGTTCACCATGTATGTGCTTAAACTAAATACAAAACATACGCGGAAACAATAACTTCAGATACATGAAATGTTGGGGACCAAATGGCTAAGCCATCGCAACCTTTGAAGTGATGTGTTCTCTACAAATATTCTTTGTATTCGGATTAAGAAATTCATGATAAGGTTCTCATGAACCCTTATCATTTACATTATGAAGTCATTGATGAAGATAATTCCAAAGACTAAGGTACGCCTCACTTTTCATCTTCGTAGAATATAATGTTTATGTGTTACTATGATGTTGTAGTATTTAGTTCTTAGAAAATAATGTAGTCTATAGAGATACCATTTATTGGTTCTCTAGCTTTGAAGAGATTAGTTCACTATGAACTATTCTTTCGTATAGATTATAGTCATACGTCTACAAAATGGAAATCTTCTATGACCACGTAGCAATCTCACATAGATAAAGAAGAGAAAGCTAGTGGTTAATAATTAACATAGAAGTAGGATTAGTCGAGCAAAGATCATAGACACACTATGGATGAAACAAACTCCCTTCGACCTCGACGATCTCCTCGGATCCGTGTCAACCATCATCTACGTCTATTGGAATCAACTTGTTGAAATCTTCAACTACGTCTTATTATTTCATTATCTTCGCTATTCATTCTCGTCTCACCTCAAATCACCTCATGTATTGACATCTTGATTATCTCGTTCGAAATAGTCAAAGAAACTTTTTAATTAAACAATGAGTTAATTAAAAAATGTCAATACTCATTCTCACAAAACTGGCTAAAGTTCGAAGAATTTTTTTTTTCTCAAGGGGCGGCCCCCTTAAAATTAAGGGGACCGACAGTGTAAAATGGGCGGCCCCCTTAATTAATTAAGGGGACCGCCTATCTGGAAAAACAAACACCCCCTTTCAGACAAATCTTTATATCAATGGTATGTGTTTAAATACACATACCTTTGACCATTAAAAACGGACTTAAATGACCAAAAACGTACCCAAAAATACATTGTATTTGTATGTTTTGCATTTGTATTGTGCAGGAAACGGATATCTAAGAAAAGGACAAAAACAAAGCCAAAACGACAAAACCGAGCACGAGAACGAAAAGAGCGTGAAAAAGTCAAAAAGTCAACCAAAGTCAAACCCAAGAAGTCAAAGTCAAAGCCGAAGCCAAAACCAAAGAAATACTTAATGGGCCAACCCGCACCCATCTAATGGGCCGGGACAGCCCATTAAGCATTTATATCAAAGACTTATAAGACTTAAGTCTTATAAAAGCCCAAATCCAAAGCCTTTATAATACCAAGCCCAAACAGTAACTGAGGCCCAAAACCAAACTTAACCTAGTTAACCCAACTCCCTTATCCCACCCTACACCGTTAGTCCTTTAGGGACTATGGGTGTAAACACACATGAGGGGCCAATATTGCCAAATCCCTTATATAATTTACACCACAAAGGACGAACCGTGCAATCAAGAAATACAACTTGAGGGGCCAAAAGCGTTAAATACCTAAACTTCACCACTATCATCACCAAAAATAGAATACAAATGAAAAAACCAAATTGGCGCCGAATTGCAACACAAGAAAAAACCATCCCTTTCCCTTAACCCCACATCACACGGGCTAAATACCATGTTGGCAATCCCTTTATCTCCTATTCGTTCAAGGATTTTGACCAAATCAAGGGTTAGGATTTCAAGGATTGGGCTCCAAGGTGAAATCAAGGGCTTAGATCAATAGAAAGAAGCACAACTCGGGTTTGAAGCTCAGTTCTCTCACAAAAGAAGCACACATGGAAAGATGACAAAAGATGAAGACCAAGTCCAAGACTTTTAGCTCGGCTATAAATAGGACTCATTGTAGCACTTAAGAGGCATCTAGCTTAGTGTTTTTCAGCTTATTGTAGTGTAGTTAGCTTATGTTTTCAAAATCTTGTAAACCTCTTTTAAGTATTAATGAAATTTAAGTTTTCTAGTTAAAATTTCTGTTTTCCAAATTCGTTAAAAAGTGTTTTCTAAGCTTTTATAAGCTCTTATTACTCTCACTTAAGCTGTTAACTTAAACAATATGAGTTTTTCCATAACTTAAATTGTTTAAGCCACTTTTACCAAAAAAATCACTCAAAAAGATCATTTAGAAGATACGCCAGAAAAGGAAGGGCTTATGGGTTTCACTAGCTTGTTTCTAACAAGCTGGAGCTTGTAGATCAGCTCATAAAAGCTTATTGAGCCCTTGTTTAAGCAAAGGGAATTGTAAGTTTCACAATTTCAAGTTTTAGCTTATAAACTACAATTGCTTATTGTCTGCTTATTGGTGTTTATTGCTTGTTTGTATCTGTTTATTATAGCTTATTATAGATGTTTTATGCTTAAAATAGTAGTCTTATAGTTTAAAAATCATTAGTTCTAGTTTTATCAAAAATCTATCAAAATAGCTTAGTATTGCATAATCTGTCATAGCTTATCCTAGTGCTTATTGCTTAATGAAATTTGCTCAATATTGTCTTTGTAACTTATTGAGTGGTTTTGTTAAAAAGTTACTTTAAATATGATTTGACAAGTAAAAAAAATGGTTTTTAAGATTTTAAAGGGGTGTTTGGCACAAGCAGTACTAACCCATGGTTAGTACTGTTTGGTCTATTTTGACCCATTTGGGAACTTTGGAAATCAATTTTGAGGTCTTTAAATCTATTTTAGGTGTTTGTTTTAGGATAGAATTGATTTTTAAGGATTTATGTATGCTCACTTTGAATCTGTGGTTTTAAGTTTTTCCTAAACAACTTATTTGTTCAGATTCTTGTTAGGTGATTATAGGTGTCATCTTTATGTATGTTAAGTCTCAAAATGCAATAGAATAGGTATAGGTTAAGTCTGCAAGTGTTGTTTGTTTTTTTACCAAGTCTGTCAAAATTTTACTAAGTATTAGAAATTTTGAAAAACATCTTTTTCAATTAACTTTTTCATGTTTATCCTGAATTTCAAAATGCTTTTTGAAAGTTGCTACTTGTTCTTTGAGGTCTAATCTTAATCTGTTTCAAGGTCTAAAGTCCATACGGATCTGTAAAAAAAAAAATTTAATGTGTTAAAAAGAATAAAAAATTTAATTGTTTCCAGGTTCTAAAGTCCATACGGATATGTTTGTTAGCTTATTTTTAAGTCAAATAGTTGTCTTTTTAAAATACAAAAAGGTTTCAAGTCTTGTGTGAATTTTTGAAAACAACTCTTTTCATAAGCCTTTTTCAGGGCTTATCTAAATTTCAAACTCTTTTCTTCTTGATGATTTAGGTGGCTTATAGGCTAAGATTTTCAGTCCTATAAGATACTAAGCCATAAGGATCTTTTTTCTAGCTTAAAAATAAGCTAGAAAAGTGTCCCTTGGCTGTTTGGCTAGCAATTTTTGGCCAAATAGCTTATTTTTTTAAGACCTTTTAAGCTTATTTTATTGCTTAATTTTTGTTTATATGTGCTTATTAGGTCTATCTAGTTTACTATGTTTGCTTATTTTCCTGTGCATTGTTCTTATTAGTAAAAAATAATCCCATAGTTAGCCCGTTTTCATTTAGAGTTAAAAAAGTAAACTGTCACTTTTTCTTTGCTTAATTTTAGCTTTTCTGCTTATCTTATTAGCTTATTTCCGTGTTAACTTGCTTATTTAGGATAGCTCTAGGTTAGTTTTAGCTTATTTGTCCTTTAGGAAGCTTATTGTGCTTATTGGAATAAGCCAATCTCAAACAGTTAGTGTCTTTAGTGTTTTTAAGTTCTGTCATCTTTTTGCTTATTTTCTGTCTTTTCAAAAATAACTCCATGTTTTAAAAGTGCTTATTATTAAGCACTTAACAACTTTGCTTTTAAAAGTTTTCCAAAAAAAAAAGTTTGGGAAAGTGGGAAGTCCAAGGTGAGCAAGGCTCGAACCATGGACCTTACCACCCTCAACCAAGCATTTTAAACACAACACACAACACCACTCTGCCCTTGGGACTTTTCCGTTTGAATTTGCATAAACAATTTATTTACCCACTTTTTAGTCATTTAAGCCATAAGTCTTTTCGGCTTATTTCTAGCTTATTTAGATAAGCTGGGTGACTTAACTTATTTTTCTTAGCTTCTTCATAACATTTAGGACTTTCTTGCATTTTTTTAGATTTTTCTAAATAAGTTTAGTATTTTTAATCATTTAATTTCATTAAAACCGTTTTTAATTCATATTAAATTAAATAAAAGTCAAAAAAATCTAATTCTTTTTTAGAAAATTTTCTTTTATCAAATAGGACTGTAGAAAATTAGATTTGTTTTCGTAGGGTTAAATCTTTAGATTTTGATTTTTTAAAGAACGGGATTCAATCCCGTTAACATTTTTTCGTGTTTTTAAGCTTAAATTGCTTTCGTTTTTGGTTTAGTTTCCTTAGTTCTTGCATTTTAGTTATTTAGGGTTTATTAAAAGTTAAAAAATCACTTTAGGATTAAATTTTGATAATTTAGGGTTTTAAGTCGCGTTTTTAGGATTCCCGTTATCATTACTAGTTTAAATCATTAATTGCTTTCGTTCTTAGCTTGCTTTTAATTGCATTTTCCGTAGAATTAGAAAACCAATCAAAATCTTGTTGAATTCAAACATCAAATATCAAACCGACTCTCGACTCTCAAATTTGCACTCCTCGTCGGGAAAACGACCCGGGAATATTATACTACTCGGATTTCATTGATTTTCTTTCTTTAAACCTTATCAAGGGTCACTTGGTTTGGTTTGGTTAATATAAGTAGTATATTATATATATTATTTATATATATACCTAAATTGATCGAAGTCAATTTTTGGCGCCGTTGCCGGGGAATCTTTTTCCACCTCTCGAAGACCCCGAACGTACCATTCGAAGAAGAACTCGCGTTGATCCTAATCTTTTGAACAATTTTGAAGAAATCAACATGGCCGCTAACGGAAACGGTGATGACGGACTACCTCCCGCGGGAGCCGGTTTACCAGTTCCCGACCTCCGAACAATGGAGGAGTTGTGCCAACCAACTTTGGATGGTCGAGGTGGACCAATTGCCCCGATTGCAATTCAAGCAACGAATTTTGGACTTAAGAACGATATGATCCAACAAGTTCAAAATTCTTGCCAATTCCATGGACTTCCGGGTGACGATGCGAACAAGCATCTTGACAAATTTTTGCATGTCACCCAAAGTATCAAAGTGAATGGGGTCACCGATGACGCCCTTCGTCTATATCTCTTTCCTCACTCCTTGACACATCATGCCACCGCTTGGTTTGATCGTTTGCCAAGGAATTCTATCACCACATTTGAGCAAATGGCTAAAATGTTTCTCGGAAAATACTTTCCACCCTCTATGGTGACGAAGTTAAGAAATGAAATCACCAATTTCCGTCAACGTCCCGATGAGTCGTTATTCGAAGCATGGGAACGTTATAAGCTTTCGATTGATCGTTGTCCTAATTACAACATGTTACCCGTCACTCAAATAGATACCTTTTATAACAGGTTAACTTTAAGACATCGTGATACAATCAATGCTGCTGCCGGCGGGACTTTTATGAAAAGGCAACCCGAAGAGTGTTATGATCTAATCGAAAATATGACCGCTCACCACAATGATTGGGATACTTCTGCTCAAACGAGTAAATCATCTAGTTCTATCACTTCTTCTTCCGATCCGGAAATTGTAGCACTTAAGGCTGAAATGGCAGAAATTAACAAAAATTTAATGAAAATGCTTCAAACAAACCAACAAGTAAAAGCAGTTACTCCTAGCTGTGAAACTTGTGGTGGTCCACATGCTTATAATGATTGTCCAGCCACCGTTGGCCAAACTCAGAACGTATATGCTGCGGGAGCCTATAATCAAGGTGGTAATTCTTACCAACCTCAAGGTAACCGTAATCTGCTTAGCTATCGTTCGGACAATTATCTCGGACCACCAGGGTTTAATCAGAATCAAAACTGAAGCAATCAAAATCAAAACTACCAAAATAGGAATCAAGGAAACAATCATAATCAGGGGAATAACCAAGGAAGAAACCAATTCTTCCAAGGAGCTAGTCATGTTCAAAACCCGCCTCTGGCTTATCAAGCACCAGCTCATCAAGCCCCAGGTTACCAAGCTCCAGTTCATCAATCCCTGATTCCGCAACTGCAAGTTGTAACGAATGTTGAATTCTTGAACTACATGAAGGCAAATGATGCCATTTTGAAAAACATACAAACCAACATGACTATATTGGCAAATTCTACTAATGATCTTAAGAATATGTTGGGTCAATTCCTGAAAATGAATACCACTTTTACCTCGGGATCGGGAACACTCCCTAGTAATACCATTACTAACCCGAAGGAAGATTTGAAAGGTATCACCACCCGAAGTGGTGTTGCTTATAAGGGACCCACGATTCCTACTACTTCTTCTTCTCCTAAAGTAGTGGAACGTAAAACTGAGGAGACAAAGGACACGGTGCCTCCTACTAATAACGGAGGTACCGAAGACGTCCAACCTCTGTTTGTCTAAATTGAAACTCAAGTACCAAATTCTGAGCCCGTTGTTGCCCCCGTTGTTGAGCCCGTTGAAGCTCCCGTTAGTGCTCCGAAGCCTAACCCAAAACCATCAATTCCATATCCTTCTAGACTTAATGATCAAAAGATCCGCGAAAAGGCTAATAACCAAATGGAGAAATTCTTCCAAATCTTCCAAGATTTTCATTTTGACATTAGCTTGGCGGATGCTCTTATTCTCATGCCCAAATTTGCTTCAACCATTAAGGGTTTCTTAAGCAAGAAAGAAAAATTGTTTGAATTGGCAAGAACTCCGTTGAATGAGCATTGTTCGGCGGTTCTCCTCAAAAAACTTTGAGACCCTGGCAAGTTTCTCATCCCGTGAGATTTTCCCAGAATGGATGTATGCTTAGCCTTGGCCGATCTTTGCGCTAGCATTAACCTCATGCCACTTTCCGTGTGGAAAAAGCTTTCCCTTTCCGAACTTACTCCTACTTGTATGACTCTCGAACTTACGGACCGATCAATTTCTCGACCGATCGGTGTCGCTGAAGATGTCTTCATAAAAGTGGGAAAGTTCCATTTTTTGGCCAACTTTGTAGTCTTTAACTTTGATGCCGATCCCCGAGTTCCTCTAATTCTCGGGAGATCCTTTTTAAAGACTGGACATGCTTTGATTGATGTTTACGAGGGAGAATTAACTCTTCGTGTTGGCAATAATGCCGTAACATTCAATCCTGTTCAAACTTCGAGATACTCCTCTAATTATGATAATTCGGTTAACCAAATCAACATCATTAACGTTGCTTGTGAGCAGTATTCTCAAGAAGTTCTTAGATTTTCCGTGAGTGGCAATCCCACTCCATCTATGGATCCAATTGTTTCTACCTCTTATCCCACTCTTACTCCCTTCAGGGATAGTGATTTTATTCTTGAAGAAACCGATGCTTTCCTAGCTATTAAAGATGAGCCAATTTCACTAGAAATTGATGACTCTTACTATGATTCGGAGGGAGACATTCTTTTTCTTGAAGAATTTCTTAATGACGATCCATCATCACCACCTCTCCCTTCACAAGAACTTAAAGTTGTTGAACCTAAAAATGAAAAATCTTCAATTGGTGAACCACCCGATGTTGAACTTAAGGACTTGCCGCCTCATCTTGAATATGCATTTTTGGAGGGTAACGAAAAATTTCCCGTCATAATTGCTAAAGACTTGAAAGATGAGGAGAAAGCTGATCTCATAAAGGTTTTGAAGGCACACAAGCGAGCTCTCGCTTGGCAAGTTTCCGACATTAAGGGTATTAACCCGGAATTTTATACACACAAGATTCTAATGGAGGATGACTTCAAATCGGCGGTCCAACACCAAAGAAGGGTCAATACTAAAATCCATGAGGTAATCAAAAAGGAGGTTCTTAAACTCCTTGATGCCGGATTAATTTACCCTATCTCGGACAGTCCTTAGGTGAGCCCCGTGCATTGTGTACCGAAAATGGGTGGCTTTACCGTTGTTAAAAATGATGAAAACGAGTTAATCCATACTCGATTGGTTACGGGATGACGTGTATGCATTGACTACCGAAAGTTAAATGACGCCACCCGTAAAGACCACTTTCCATTACCCTTTATGGACCAAATGCTTGAGAGACTAGCGGGAAATGAATACTATTGTTTTCTTGACGGTTTTTCGGGTTACTTTCAAATTCCCATCGACCCTCAAGATTAAGAAAAGACCACATTTACGTGTCCTTATGGAATGTTCGCCTATCGTCGCATGCCTTTCAGCTTATGCAATGCGCCAGGCATGTTCCAAAGGTGTATGATGGCTATCTTTTACGATATGATCAAAAAAATGATGGAAGTCTTTATGGACGACTTCTTGGTCTTTGGGAATTCATTGGGAACTTGCCGCTCCCATTTGGACAAGATGCTTAAACAGTGTAAAGACACCAATCTTTTTCTAAATTGGGAAAAAAGTCACTTTATGGTCAAGGAAGGAATTGTCCTTGGCCATAAGATTTCCAAGAACGGGATTGAGGTTGGTAAGGCTAAAGTTGATGTTATTGCTAAGCTATCTCATCCCACCACCGTCAAAGGAATTCAGAGTTTTCTTGGTCACGCCGAGTTTTATCCTAGATTTATTCAAGATTTCTTGAAAACAGCCTGGCCGATGACCCGTCTTCTTGAAAAAGATACTCCGTTCTTCTTCTCTAAAGAGTGTATTGAAGCTTTTCAAACACTTAAGAAAAAATTGACCGAAGCACCAATATTAGTTGCCCTAAATTGGGACCTACCTTTTGAGCTCATGTGTAACGCGAGTGATTTTGCAATAGGTGTAGTCTTGGGGCAACGAAAAACAAAACATTTTCAGCCTATATACTATGCAAGCAAAACTATGACCAATGCTTAACCTCATTACACCACGACGGAGAAAGAATTACTTGCCGTGGTGTATGCTTTCGAGAAATTTGGTCTTATTTAGTCTTTTCAAAAAGCATAGTGTATCCGAATCATTCGGCTCTAAAATATATTTTTGAAAAACAAGATGCAAAGTCGAGATTGCTCCGGTGGGTTCTCTTGCTTCAAGAATTTGATATCATCATCCGTGATAAAAAAAAGGAGCCGAGAACCTCGTCGCCGACCATTTATCCCGATTAGAGAATCCTCACCAAAGTGTGCTCGATAAAAAGGAAATAAATGAAACATTTCCTCTTGAAACACTTAGTATGGTATCTTTTCGTGGTGATTCTAGTACCCCCATGGTTTGCCATCTAAGTTTATGAGATTTTCGACGTTTGGGGTATCGATTTTATGGGGCCATTCTCGTCTTCACGAGGGAACAAGTACATACTCGTGGCTGTCAATTACTTGTCGAAATGGGTTGAAGCAAAAGCGCTCCCCACCAACGACGCCTGAGTTGTTGTTAAAATTTTAAAATCTCTCTTTGCTCGGTTTGGAACTCCCCGCGCTATCATTAGTGATCGCGGTACACACTTTTGCAATGACCAATTCGCAACGGTCATGCTTAAGTATGGTGTCACTCACCGCCTTGCTATCGCGTATCACCCACAAACTAGTGGGTAAGTGGAAGTCTCCAACCGTGGTTTGAAAAGAATCTTGGAAAGGACCATAGGCGAGAATCGTGCCTCTTGGTCAGATAAATTAAATGATGCACTATGGGCCTTTTGTACCGCTTTCAAAACACCCATCGGGTGTACTCCTTACAAGCTCGTATACGAAAAGGCATGTCATCTACCGATTGAGCTCGAGCACAAAGCCTATTGGGCCTTGAAGCATGCAAACTTTGACCTTAAGTCCGTGGGTGATCACCAAAAAGTTCAACTCAATGAATTAAATAAACTTCGTGATCAATCCTACGAGAACTCTTTGATCTACAAAGAGAAGACAAAGAAGATCCATGACTCCAAAATCAAGAACCGCGTTTTCAACGTTGGTGACCGAGTCCTTCTTTTTAATTCTTGATTGAAGATTTTCTCAGGTAAACTTAAAACCCATTGGACTGGACCGTTCATCATTGCCCAAGTTTTTCCTTATGGCACCACCGAGTTATCTCAAACCGACGGGCCAAACTTCAAGGTGAACGGTCATAGACTTAAGCATTACTTTGGAGGGGACATACCACATATGGTTATCCTGGATCTCTAAACTTTCCCCAAGGACCAATGAATTCAGGGACGAGTCAAGCTAAGTGACCTTAAACAAGCGCTTCGTAGGAGGCAACCCATGCTTATCCTTCTATCTTCTTTCTATTCTCTAATAAGTGTGTTGTGAGGAGGCTCGCCTCTTCCTTTCTCGTGTGCCTGTGTTTTTGTGATGATTATCCAGGATTGTCCCAGATGTTTGAAGCCTCTCGTGCTCGCGGTTTTTGTCCTTCGATCACTCGAGCTTCACATCCTCAGCTTCATTTTGGGAATCCAATATCCAAATCTAATCGACTAACGTTTATCTTTTGGCATACTTAATAAACAGCTTAGGATTTACGTAGAGACCCTTCTTAAAACATTGAGGACAATGTTCAGCTCTAGTATGGGGGGGATCTATCGATTTGATTATGCCTGCAGTCGTTGTTTTCACGTAATCCTATTTTTACCCCCCAAAATACCAAAAAAATGAAAAAATTTAAAAATTTTCAAAAATAAAATAAGTGTTTTGTCACAATTTTGACTTTCCTGC
>BQNB010104873.1:5000-23723 GCA_026074375.1 Tanacetum coccineum
AAGATGTATATCTAACATTATGCCCTAGGACCTCCTTTTATACACCAAGGAGTCCTACAAGGCTTACAATACTTTCCTAACTTATCAAGATCTTTTCTATAAACAAACGTAATCTTTTAATCAAATAAGTTATACATATCTTCTTTACAAATAACTAATACTTATCTTCGTAAGTATTCTTGTTCTCCAATCAATCTTTGATCTCATCTCTGTCAGCATATTCCTTTCAACAGTAGTAATCACTCAGCAGTTGTAACTGAGCACAAGCAGCATTAACTACTTAGAAATTTATTCTAGTAGTACTAACATATACTAGCAGTACTAACTTTTGTACTAGTAGTAGTAACTACTTAGTATATTTTCAGTCTTCATCTCTGAGCAGTCTTAACTTCTACTAGCAGCAGTAATTTTATACTAACAGCACTAATTATACTAACAGTAGTAACTAGCAGTAGTAACTTTTATACTACCAGTACTAACTACTTAGCATAATTTTCATTTGTATTACCAGCAGCACTAAGTTATGCTTGACAACACTAATATATACCTGAGCAGTAGTAACTCTAAAAATCATCTTGAAGTCTTTTAAACCCAACATAAGTTCCTTAAAATTAAGTTCTTTAAGAGGGAGAGGAAATGATGGATCATCATTTAATAAATTCTCAAGTAGAAGAATTGTTGGGTTTAAAAGACTTCAAGATGATTCTTAGAGTTACTACTGCATAGGTATATATTAGTGTTGTCAAGCATAACTTAGTGCTACTGGTAATATTAATGAAAATTATGCTAAGTTGTTAGTACTGGTAGTATAAAGTTACTACTGCTAGTTACTACTGTTAGTATAATTAGTACTGTTAGTATAAAGTTACTGCTGCTAGTAAAAGTTAAGACTGCTAAGAGATGAAGAATGAAAATATACTAAGTAGTAACTACTGCTAGTACTAAAGTTAGTACTGCTAGTGTATGTTAGTACTGCTAGAGTAAACTTCTAAGTAGTTAATGTTGCTTGTGCTCAGTTACAACTGCTGAGTAATTACAACTGCTGGAAGGATTAATGCTGTCAGATATGAGATCAAAGACATATCAGAGAAGGGATAAAGGTTGATTGAAGAACAAGAATACTTATGAAGATAAGTATCAATTATTTGTAAAGAAGATTATGTATAACTTATTTGTTTAAGAGATTTATGTTACTTATAGAAAAGATCATGATAACTTAGGAAAGTATTGTAAGCCTTGTAGGACTCCTTGGTGTATAAAAGGAGGTCCTAGGGCATAATGTTAGATACACATCTTTGATATTCAAATAAAGGCTTCAAGTATTGTAAACCCTAACACTATTAAAGAGTGTTCGTTTTTAAAAAAGGGTAATAGTTTGGATAAACCTTATTATTATTAATCTAATCATGTAATTTTTCATTAGAATTCTCTTATGTATCATAACTAATTCCGCGTAGTCCTTTGATATATTCATCAAATGTTTTTACCATAGTTGGTTGTGATTTAAATCAAAACTTCTAAGCCTTTTACAAGCTATGCAAGATCTATTCAATGGGAATCACAAGTGCTATCAGAGCTTGTTGAGAAAACTTTGATAAGAAAGAAATAACTACACAATTGATACTAGATCTATTTGTTTGTCAAAACATAGAGGCCAGTAACCTTCACCAATGGTTGCACAAAACTTCCATTGCTCAATATCAGGTAAATTTGAGCTTTAGAAAATAGTATAGAAACATACTTCCTAATGAACAGATTTGCTCTTCGGGAAGTAATAAGTAAATGGAAAACTCACCTCTCACCAAAGAGAACTATTGAGTGTGTTGAGCAAACATATCCTCCACAACTAAGAAGAGAAGTATAGCAAAGAGGAAAATGCGTTAAAGGCAAGAGGTACACTGTTGAATTGCTTTTCCAAATGAACATCAACTAAAGATTAATACCTACAAATGTTCCAAGACTTCTGATCGAGAAGCGCATAGAGCCAAGGATTGGAGTAATAAAGCGAGTCAAAGAAAACTTAGAAGACACTTCTAAAGCAACAGTATATAAAGAATGAGAAAATTCAAAATGGATTAAGCTAGAAGGAGGAGCTATGATCAAACCTATTGACAGATCAAAAGCTTATCATCCATCTAGAGATTCAGTGTGAAATTATTTTCAAGAAGATATGAAATACTTAAGTTTCTAAAAAGTCTCCCATTAGAATGGAAGACTGATACCTTGATCTGGAGGAACAAACCTAATTTAGACACCTTGAGTATGGATGACTTATACAGCAATCTGAAGATTTATGAAACTAAAGTTAAAGGGTCATCAAGCTCAAACCAAAATTTACAAAATGTGGCTTTTTGTGTCTCTAATAACTCTGGCTAGTTCCAATCGAGTGTTATGTACTATACTAAAACTCTGCCAATACTGATAGTATGAGTGATGATGTGATCTATTCTTTCTTTGCAAACCAATCCAACAGTCCACAATTAAATGATTAGGACTTATAATAGATTGATGCTGATGACTTAGAAGAGATGGATCTAAAGTGGCAGATGGCTATGCTGACTGTTGGGAATTATACATTCCTGTATAATTGATTTGATGAGACAAAGTAAATACAAGAATGAAACAAGAATCAAACAAGAAAGGAAATAAGAAGGTTCAAGTCGCAATTAAAGAAGCTTTCAAAGTATGGAGGGACTAAAGTGCAAAAGATAGGACTTCTATGTTAATTAGGATTCTGTAAACGCTATGAACTCTGATATATAAAGAGATCCTAGGTCGAAGAATTTAAAATCCATCCATCCATAGAAAACACAGCTTTCTCCAATGAAGTCTGATTTACAAGTGACGTTCTTTGTATATTAGTTCTTAGTTAATTAGTACAAACCTATAGTAGTTGTGTAGCCCCATGGTTATAGGTGTGTTTTTAATAGTAAACTCGTTTCAATAAAAAACCTTGTTCAATAACAATTGTGTTTTGTTTCAATCCGCTGAGCAAATGTACAATTGTTATTTGGGTAAAACGACCTAGATGAGATTAAAACGATCTATCAGTGTAATCAGAGCGGTTGCTCTTGAATATCTAGGATTCAAGGTTTTATTTGTGTCGAAGAATAAAGAAAGAAACCTAAAAATTCCGTTGAAGTTTTTTATGTTCGTCTCACTTTCTGGCAGTAACCATGGTAAAAACGGTCATAACACATCGATAACCGAAGAATCGACACTACAAATAGAACCGGATGTGTTTCTACACATAAAATCACTACAATCAAGAACCGGAATCGCACGCCAAGATAAGCTTTAGAATAAAAAGTTTAAGATATCAAACGAAAAAGGTTTCAGAAAAGAAGTTTGATTCGCTTAATGTAAAGTGTACAATGAAGATCGCATGGTGCAAACAGACTTGTATTATGATGATTCGACTTACTTGGATGACAATGAGAAGTCATGTTTAACGTTCATCATGCTATGCAAGTGTTATGCAAGTTGTACTGCCAAGCATTGAGGAGATTCATAATTGCCAAAGGTACAACTCGTATAATTTTTATGTTGAATCACACTCGTGATAGTTTGCTGTCCATATTATTTTTACATGGGACCAGCACAGGGGGAGGGGACCGAGAGTTAGCAAAAAGAATTTTAGTACTGCTTCTTTATAATACCAAACAGTACTAAAGTTTTCAAGTAATAACTGCTGAACTCATTCTTAATACCGCTGAATTTGTGACAAATAAGCAACTGCCCAGCGACAGCAAAAATTGTCGCTAATATAAAAATTATGGGAGGAAGGAGATGGTGATTTTGTTTTGGGAAGTCATGCTAAAGATATGGTTGTATTATGTTTTGGGAAACTCATATGTTGTGAACCAGTATCTTTGTAATAATAATCAGGAACAAGTTAAAGCTTCAGGCTATTTGTATCAAATATTTGTTAAATCCAATGTATCAGTTTTAAAACGACTTTTTGGTCGTTCTATATATATCATGTGTTATTGATCTATGAAGTAACATGCCCCGGACCCTTATTCCGCTGCGACCCAATTTGGGGGTGTTACAGTTCAGATTGCAACACGGCAGCCTACAAAGAAATAGAAGAACTTACAAAAGCAGGGATACTATGGAAGGTCAAGCACCAAATGTTAGGAATAAAAGGCTTCTTAACTGTTACTACTGTTGGTTCAAGTTACTGTTGCTAGTTATGAAGATTACTACTGCTGGTTATAGTTTCTACTGCTGGTGAAGATTGAAGGAAATATTCTAAGTCATTACTACTGCTAGTTGTAAAGTTACTATTGCTAGTATTAGTTAATACCGCTAGAAGAGTTTCTGCTGTCAGTTATAAGTTAGTACTGTTAGTTATATGTTAGTACTGCTGATGTGATAAGAATGAGATATTTTAGGAAAAGATATGTATGTATAGAAAACGCGTTGTAAGCCCATTAGGGTTCCTTAGTATATAAAAGGAGACCCTAGGGCATGTAGGCTAGCATCTCAATATCTCATCTTCACATAAAGTCGTTTATAGCTTCAAGGTTTTGTATAACCCTAACACTATCAAGAGTGTTCGTATTAACATATTAAGGCTTAAAGTTTGGTATAATACAATCTTACTTATTACTGTTTCATTGTTTATTCTTCCTAGTATCATAGACTAGATTCCGCATTGTCTTTGATATATTCAATCAAAGTTTCTACTATAGTTGTCTTGAATTTAATCAATACAACTAAGCCTTTTACAACCTAAGCAAGATCTATTCAAGTGGGATCAACAAGTGGTATCAGAGCTTGTTGAGAAACTCTTAATAAGAAGAAACAATCCGCACATACCAGATCTATTTGTTTGTGAAAACATGGAGTCAGTATCTGCACCTATTGTTGTTGCTGCAAAACTTCCAATGCTCAATCTAGGAGAATTTGAGCTTTAGAAAATGAGGATAGAACAATACTTCCTAATGACGGATTATGCTCTTTAGGAAGTAATAGTAAATGGTGACTCACCTCCACCAAAGAGAACTGTTGATGGTGTTGAGAAAACATATCCTCCTACAACTACAGAAGAGAAGTTAGCAAGGAAGAATGAGTTAAAGGCAAGACGTACATTATTGATGGCTCTTCCAAATGAACATCAACTAAAGTTTAACACCTACAAATGTGCCAAGTCTTTGATGTAAGCTATAGAGAAAAGGTTTAGAGGTAATAAGGAGTCAAGGAAAACTCAGAAGACACTTCTAAAGCAACAGTATGAGAATTTTAATGGATCAAGCTCAAAATGACTTTATCAAACCTATGATATGTTTCAAAAGCTTATCAGTCAGCTAGAGATTCTGGGTGAAACTATTTCTCAAGAAGATATGAATCTAAAGTTTTTAAGAAGTCTCCCATCAGAGTGGAAGACTCATACCTTGATCTAGAGAAACAAACCTGATTTAGAAACTTTGAGCATGGATGACCTATACAAAAATCTGAAGATTTATGAAACTAAAGTTAATGGGTTATCAAGCTTAAGCCAAAACTCACAAAATGTGGCTTTTGTGTCTTCCAACAGCTCTGGCAGTACTAATCAAGCGCATGGTTCTAACTCTGCCAAATATAATATGAGTTGATGTTGTGATCTATTTTTCTTTGCAAACCAATCCAACAGTCTTAAAATTAGTTAATAAGGTTACAACAGATTGATGTTGTGACTTAGAAGAGATGGGATCTAAAGTGGCAGATGTCTATGTGAAATAAGGTGCCAGAAGATTCTAATAAGATGGAAGGAAGAGATTAGTGCTAATGGTTCTGAGACCATTAGGTTTAACAAATCAAAGGTGGAATGCTATAACTATCATAAAAAGGGCCACTTTGCAAGGGAATGTAGGGCTCCAAGAGAGAACAAGAACAAAGAACCTATAAGGAGGAATGTGATAGTGGAAATAATTGAGACAAAAACTTTGGTGGCTCAAGATGGATTTGGGTATGACTAGAGTGACCAGGCTGAAGAAGGACCTACAAACTTTGCATTTATGGCTATACTTCTTCAAGCTCAGATTCTGAGGTATCTACTTGTTTTAAAGCATGTTTAAAATCTTATGAAACTCTCAAAGAACATTATGATAATCTGATAAAAGATTTTAATAAGTCTCAATTAAATGTAGGATCTTATAAAGCAGGTCTAAAATCTATAGAGGCTAGACTAGATGTGTATAAAAAGAATGAGGCTGTTTTTGAAGAGGACATAAAGATTTTGAAACTCAATGTTATGTTGAGAGATAATGCTCTAACAGATCTTAGAAAGAAATTTGAAAAAGCTAAAAAAGAAACAGATGATTTAAAACTTACCTTAGAAAAATTTGAAAATTCATCTAAGAATCTAAGAAAGAGATTCAAGTGAGTGATAAGTTCAAGACTGGTGTGGGGTTTGATAGTCAAGTGTTTGATAGTCAAGTGTTTGATAGTAAAGAGAGTGATAAGTATAAAACAAGTGAAGGGTATCACGTTGTTCCCCCTCCCTATACTGGGAACTTCATGCCTCCTAAGTCTGACTTGGTACTTGTTGATGAGGATGATTATGTTTTTAGTGATTATGTAACTTGTGTGCCTATTGTTGCAACAAGTAAAGCTAAGACTAGTGAGTTAAAACCTAAGTCTGTTAGTGAATCACTTATTGAAGATTAGATATCTGACAGTGAGGATGAGAATGAAACTGAGTTTAAGTCTAAACAGAGAAAATCTAGTTTTGCTAAAGTAGAATTTGTTAAATGTAATGAGCATGTGAAATCAACTAGGGAGTCTGTTAAGAAGGTAAAGAACAATAAGCAAGCTAAATACCCTAGGAAAAATAGTCAAAGTCCTAGAGGTAACCAGAGAAACTGGAATAATTTGATGACTCAGAAATTAGGAAGTAATTTTGAGTTTAAAAATAAAGCTTGCTATGTATGTGGCAGTTTTTAACCATTTGATCAAAGATTGTAATTTCTATGAAAAGAAAATGGCAGAAAAACCTGTATGAAACAATGCTGGAAGGGTGGAGCATCAACATTCTCAAAGATTGACTCACCCTCATTCAAAAAGAAATTTTGTTCTAAGAGCAGTCTTAATGAAATCTGACCTTAAAATACTTAATACTGCTAGGCAAAACTCTTTAAGAGCAGCAGTATCAGTTAACACTGCCAGACCAATTAATACTGCTTACCCAAGACCAACAGTAAACTGTGCAAGGCCAGCATCAAATGTTTTTAATAAAGCACATTCACATGTTAGAAGGCTATTTAACAAGTTTACAACAAATAAGAACAGTAATTTAAATGAAAAAGTTCATATTGTTAGACGAAATGTTACTACTGCTGGGTCAAAAGCAGTAGTAAGTGATAATAAGGGACATAAGGCTAATGTTGTTAAGGCCTCAACATGTTGGGTTTGGAGACCAAAACAAAAAGTTTTAGATCATGTCTCCAGACATAATGGTGCATCAATGAACTTTAAAAGATTTGACTATGTTGATGCACAAGGCAGATCCAAGTCTGTAATGGCTTGGATCCCCAAGAGAGCCTGATTCTCTTATTTTTTGTGCAGGGTAATCCACAGCTAGAATTGTAGGAAAAAGGAGTCATTGACAATGGATGCTCTAGGCACATGACTGGAAACAAGTCCTACCACTCAGATTATGAAGAAATTGATAAAGGATTTGTTACCTTTGGAGGTAGTACCAAAGGAGGTAAAATCATTGGTAAAGGTAAAATCAGGACAGGTAAATTGGATTTTGAAGATGTGTACTTTGTTAAGGAGCTTAAGTTAAACCTTTTTAGTGTCTCACAAATGCGTGACAAGAAAAACAGTGTTCTTTTTACAGACACTAAATGTGTTGTTTTGTCTCATGACTTTAAGTTACTTGATGAAAATCATGTCTTGCTTAGAATTCCTAGAAAAGATAACATGTACAGTGTTGATTTAAAGAATATTATCCCTTCAGGAGGTCTAACTTGTCTCTTTGCAAAGGCCACATTAGATGAACCTAATCTTTGGCATAGAAGGCTTGGGCATATAAATTCGAAACTATAACTAAACTGGTTAAGGGAAACCTTGTAAGAGGTTTACCTTCAAAAAAATTTGAAATTAATCAAACTTGTGTTGCTTTTCAGAAGGGAAAGCAACACAGAGCCTCTTGTAAGACCAAAATAGTCAGTTCAATCAGCCAACCTTTATAAATGTTGCATATGGATTTGTTTGGCCCAACATTTGTAAAGAGTCTAATGAAAAAGATGTACTAGCTAGTGGTCACAGATGACTATAGTAGTCTTAGTTGGGTTTTCTTCTTAGCCACTAAAGATGAAACTAGTGAAATCCTTAAAACATTTATTACAGGCATAGAAAATCTAATAGACCTTTAGGTGAAAGTGATCAGATGTGACAATGGGACTGAATTCAAGAATAAGGTCATGAATCAGTTCTGTGAAATAAAGGGTATTAAGACTGAATTTAGTGTTGCTAGGACTTCATAACAAAATGGAGTAGCAAAAAGGAAAAATAGGACACTAATAGAGGCTGCTAGGACTATGCTAGCTGATTCAAAATTGCCAACAACTTTCTGGGCTAAAGCAGTTAATACTGCTTGTTATGTCTAAAATAGGGTGTTAGTTATCAAGCCTCACACCAAGACCCCTTATGAACCTTTTCTAGATAGAAAACCTGCCTTAAGCTTCATGAGACCATTTGGGTGTCCTATTACTATTCTTAATACCTTAGATCACCTAGGTAAATTTGATGGGAAGGCTGAGGAGGGATTCTTTGTTAGATACTCTATGAATAGCAAGGCATTTAGAGTATTTAACAGTAGAACCAGAATACTAGAGGATGTAACACCCTCAAATCTGAGCACGCAGCGGAATGTTGAATATCTGAGGGCGTTACATTTATGGATCAATAGCACAAGATCTAAGAATGACTACTAAACATGTCGTTTAAAAAAGATACATTGGATTAACAAAATACTTGTTTGTTACATAAGCCCATGGCTACTTTTTGTTCAACAATATAAATAAAGATTCCGGTTTATAACAATTGTCCCCAAAATGTAATAAGACCCCAAATCTTAAGTGTTGACTCTTCAATTATTGACTTCCAATGTATCATCGCACCTCGTGCCTTATTGACCTGAAAAACATGCTTAAAACATCAACATAAAGTTGGTGAATTCATAGGTTTATGTAAATCAATAGTAGGACCGCAAGATTTCCAAGTGTATGATTAAGCAACAAATGCAAACATCATAAAAAGTAATTACGTTTTCCTAAGCTCATGACACTGAAGCTCGACATGTATGAATGCAATATATTGCCAATGAATGCCCGTGAATGATGTTTTAACCCGAAACATCCCAAATCCGACATGGTATACGTTTGTTCCTAGTGATAGCTAATCACCCAAACGGGGATTGTCAATCCTAAATAGATCTATCTATAACATTCGCACTCACAATCCAGTAATTGACAGTTCATGATAAAGGGCTCAGTGGGTTATTGCTACTTAGGCAAACACGTAATCATTGTATAAAATGTACACTTGCATCCAATTTATAAAACAAGCATGTTCTCACCCCAAGGATGTAAACCATTTAAATAATTGTAAAAAATATGGCGATGAACTCACCTCAGCAGGTAGTTCCTCACAGTTTGCAAATACGCTCAAGTATAGAAAATAGTACGCCATCAAATACCTAAGTAAATACGGCACGTCTTAGTCTATCACTTTAGAGTATGACACATAAATAAACTACATGACAATGCTAGTTTATTTAACTCATTATATATATTGTTATCACTTGTGTGGTAATAATCCCATTAACAGAATAGTTAATTTACTCATTTGCTCTTGGGAAGGTATACGACTAAAGATAGGTTTCGTTAATAAATGGACATTTATTAACCCGACAGTTTATACACCGATAAACCTTGACTTTAAATATAATAATACTTTTATTATATTAAGTCCAATCCGACACTTTAAGTATTTATAAAATCATTTAAGTTTCATAACATACCTTGAAGTTCTAAGTTTGGCAACTTTAGTCCCTTTACTGAAGTTTGGTTAAATTATACTTTTAACCTCTAACTTCCCAAGTTGTCACTTTTAGTCCCTTAACTTTACAAAAGTTACACTTTTAGTCCAAGTTAATTCAAAATAGTCCCTTAAGTTTGAAATATGTCAAAAACAGTCCCTAGACTTGTAAAATCAATATTTATAGTTTACACCTTCTAGTTTGCACTTTGACACTTTTAGTCCTTAAACTTGTAAAAAAAATCACATTTTAAGCCCGTTTAAGTCCTAACAAGTGGCAATAGACTTTCTTTAATTCCAATAAGCCATATAAACTGTTTAAGCTTACAAATAAGCTCGGATGAGCTTATTTGGGCTTATTGGGCCTTAAAGTCCATTTAAAGTCCGTTAACCATCCGTTAACCATTTTAAAAGTTTAAGACTTTCCAATTTGGGTCCATTATCATAACTAAGTTTCATTAAGTCCAGAATTATTACATAAGCTGTTTTAGAGCTTATAAATAAGTTGTGATCCCTAATGGGTCTATTGGGCCTTATGTGTTATCCGAAATGGGCTAACTAGTCCAAATAAGGCCCGTTTCATTTATACTAGTTTCCATAAGTTCAAGTTCACTTATAATAAGTCGCATAAGCTTATTGAGCTTATAAATAAGCCACACCCCATGGTGGGCTGTTGGGCCGCTTAGTGGGCCTCGTAAATAGGCCACGAGCCCACTTAGCTCAAAACACTTCTTAGAATGCAACTAGTGCTAATTAAATTTTTTAATCATGTTACTATGACTTTTAGTAACTAAAGCAACTTTTATCTTGATTTATCATAATCTTCACGCCAACAGTGGGCATGTCATACCCCTTTTATGGCTTATTTTCGTTTCATCTTTCGCCAAAGACGAGACTAGTGTATACTTCCTTTTATGAGAAAACGGTTTTATGTAACAAATTATATGTCAAAAACATGCACACATGCATGCGTCTATCCAAGTTAAATGTTTTTGACTTCTAAAACTAATCACAAAAGTTTCTTAACACAAGTCATAAATGAACACACATACATATACGTGCTCGCGACATACATGGTCGTAGACCATGCACATCCTCATCCTTGTGGCTTATACCACACATGTATGTCGAGGATAAAGAGTCGAGCATACAAGGTCGGTCAAGTCCATGAGTATGTGACATGCATGGTTGAAACCCATGTATGTTTACATCCTCATGACGTGCACACATGAACCAAACGTGACCCATCTCATTTATATATAGATAGAAACGAACACGAAATATAAGAGTGGACCAAGATGAGGTCTTATAATGGTCCTAAGATTAGCGAGAGATGAGTGGCGAGTAGGATGAGTATAACCAAACCGCACACACCCTTAGCTTTCAAAAGCTTTATCCAAACCGAAATCTTAACTCGTTTCTTTATAAACCCTCCTTGCTTGCTATACCCTTTTACTTGAACTACTAGAGAATAAAACTCCTTGTTGTAGCTACTGTTTGCGAATTAAGCAAACCAAGAAATGTGTTTGGTGCCACTGCTTGAGAATCAACAAGAAGCAAGAATGAATTTGTTTGTTTAACCAAGAGGAAGAAAACAAAGACAATTATGTGTCTTTGGTTTCCTTGTGTATGCGTACACCAACTAAAGAAACAGGAAATGTGTTTGTGAATTTGCAATGAACCGTCCTTGTTGTTGCTTACTGTGAATTAATGAACAAGAAATAGCAAGAAGGACTTTGCTAGTTTAAGTGGTTAAGTTTAATAACTTTAGTTGTGTGGGTTTACCTTGTGGCTGAGGTCGTGTATATATGCAAGGGAACACACAAAAGTTAGACCTTCTCACTAACTCACTCCTTTCCACTAACTCTAGATTAGTTAAGGTTCTCAAAGTACTAAGTGTAAGATGTTGTAAGAATTGTGTAAGTGATTATGCTAATCTCGAAATGCTTGGACGCCTAGGATTGCTTAAGGAGTACAAAGATTTGACAATCTTTAGTTATATGTGCTAAATGGTACTTAATCCTAGTATCCATTGGATAATAAGTACAAGATTGATTGGGTTAATTTGTTTTATGTAAGGTTAGCCGAATATTTTCGGCCCTTGCGATTTCTTGACATAAAATTTCATAAGTTTTGTATTTAGGGATCAAAAGTGAGCATTGGTTTGAGTCTAGGTAAGTCTAGGTATTTCTGGGGTATGTCTAAACGTATTCTATTACGAAACGTAACTCTCTTACGTGACCAATAAAAATAAAATACGCAAAGTTAATAATTACCCTTTCAATAATTATTTACTACTCAGTTGATGTAAACCTTAATTTATTTGATGACCGTTTACATTAAATGGTTATTTCTAGTCTACGCGATTTGACTTAAAAGTTAAATTAAAAGTGAACGCGTATCGAACCAAAATAAATAGCGACGAATAAATAAGAGTCGTGAAATGACCTGAAATTGAGAAATGTTACATTTTGTAAGTCAAGCTTTTCACGCTTTTTGAAAACCGGTTTCTGAAACCTCTTTCCATAACCTCGTTACTAAACCAATTTTACAAAACCACGTTTTACAAAACCACGTATACGAAACAACGTTATGAAACCACTTTTACAAAACCGCGTTTTAGAAAACCGCGTTTACAAAACCACTTTTACGAAACCACTGTTACGAAACCGCGTTTACGATACCGAAAGTCAAATTCCAAAAGTTAAAATCGGTTACCAAAACCGTCTTTTGACCGTTAACCAAAGGTTTAAACTAAAATTCAAACTTACAAAAGTAAAAAACAGTTACCAAAAGTAGCAGATTTAGCAGTTTTAAAGCAGATATAAAAGAATCAGTTACGGAAATAAGTTGTTAAGCACAAACAGTTATAAAAACTAGCAGATTAAGCACACAATTTTAGATCTGAAAAAGCAGTTATGATAAGCGTTTTTGACCAGATTTGACCTAAAAATATGGAGTGATAAGCACAAAAGATGCAGTTAAGACGTGAATAAGGAACTGTTTGACTAATTAACATACGAAACTGAATAAGCACTCTAATAAGCTCAAAAACATAATAAGCAGATAAGCAAGGTGAATAAGATAAATATGAACTCATAAGCACTGATTAAGCCGACTGAATAAGCAATAAGCTCTGAATAAGCATACAAATAAGCACGAAAACAAGCTGATAAGCACGATCTCGATCTCTAAAAGCATAAACAACACAAAAATAAGCACTAATCCATAATCATTGGCTCTGATACCACATATTAAGCATATAAGATCTTGATTGATGAATTAGTGTGTGTAAAATAAAATGTAATAGTGTGTGTGTTTAGAGAGATAATTTCTTAACCTTTTCTCATTTGATATTGATACAAATGACTTGGTGTGAGTGTTACATCATTTGGTGGCTTGATGCCTTATTTATACTTAGTGATGTGGCTAAGTATAAATAAATTACAATAGTGGTCCCTGCACTATTTTCTTCTAAGCACATTGATCCTAAATCTATGTATATTCTATTATTACATCAAAATCTGGAATTTATCTTTAATTCCAATAATCTCCCCCTATGTAATGTAGACTTGTTTCCTGTTTGTCGTATACAAGAAGAAAAGAAAACAAAGAATATATTGTTGCTTTTGTTTGTCGAGCACATGAAGGAAACGAAAAGCAATAAGGATTTTGTTATGTGTATTGATGTGTTGTGACTAAATCAATCAAAATTATGAAGCTAGGGGTTTGTTTATATAGCACTCAAATCCTAGTTGTAGATAAACTAGGAAACAAATAATTCCTTAGTTTATCACAATTCATAATCTTTATCACATATCAATACATATTCTTATCCCTTATCTCATAAATTGATTCCAAACACCCTTCTAGAAGCTATATGGACCAGTCAACAAGTGGGACCCATAAGGTTCGGGTTTTGTCAATTTTAGTCCCTTCGGTTTATATTAAATAGTCGTTAAGTTAGTTATAAAATCATAACGGTAACTAACGGTTATTTAAAATTATTTCGTGAAGCATATTAAACCTTTAATAATAAATTAATAAATATTAAATGTTTAATAAACGTACTCTTTGTGTCTTAACTTGTGTGCCCAAAATAGGCTCACGTATTTCTGGTCGTATAACATGCGTATCCGACTCACATATTACAACAGCTCCCACTTGGGAGTTGGAGTAACATACTACATTTATACCAGCAATGGAAACGTCTAACAACACTCTCATTGCTTTAAACTAGAAATACTTGAGATGTTATTTCAAGAAAAACTCTCAACATAATGGTTATGTATTACTTGCAATTATCATAACCATGAATATGGATCATAACTCACTCCATATAGTTTAACTATTTAGTTTCTCGTTATTGAATTTAATTCAGATATACCAAACGTAATCAAGAATCATCTTGAATTTACACTTTAGGTGCTGCCACACAATCATCTGATTAATTCTGGAGAGGCGCCATGGTATCATTCTACAGATATCAAGTAGAGGAACAAATTCTTTATTGACTACAAGTGTTGTGGATGCTGCTTCACATCACTTCCAAGAATAACCTTCATAACTACTATTTTCAGGTTAGCGTTTAACTTATAATCAAAAAGTGATATCCACACATGCAGAACTTGTTTGTATCTCAAGTCTAAAGATGACTTATATTAAGCATATAAGATCTTGATTGATGAATTAATGTGTGTAAAATAAAGTGTAATAGTGTGTGTCTTTAGATGGAGAATTTCTTAACATTTTCTTATTTGATATTGATACAAATGACTTGGTGTGAGTGTTACATCATTTTGGTGGCTTGATGCCTTATTTATATTTAGTGATGTGGCCAAGTATAAATAAATTACAATAGTGGTCCCTGCACTATTTCCTTCTAAGCACATTGATCCTAAATCTATGTATATTCTATTATTACATCAAAATGTGGAATTTATCTTTAATTCCAACAACTTATTTAACCAGTTTTAATATCTAACTCATGACAAGGATCCAAAAGTAAATATTCAAAGGCTGAGGTATCCAATATGCATCCATTGTGAATAACATATGAGTTTGGCGGGAACCATCCATGTATTCATAATAATACAACCAACACTCACATTTGTCTTAATGTAACAATATTCCCATATTGTTACCCGACAATGGTCATATTTCGAATGATAAAATCATTCAAGGATTAAACATGCAAATACAGGATAACAATTATTATATGACTGAAAACAAATACCAAGTATCTTTATTCATCATAAAATAAAAATTGTCTTACAATCCTAATTATCTAAATACTAAAAAAACAGATATGCATAAGACTAATTAGTAAGTTGAAGTCTAATGTTTCCAACATTCTTAACTCTTTCTTTACAAGACAGCTAAATAGTCATCTGAGTAAACTTTCCGAATACTTGTTTCAAATTCACAAATTGTGAATGATTTGAATGATACGATGAGTGTCTTATCTCACATGTGCATACTATTGCAAGTGTCATAGTATGGAGATGTCGCAATACCTTTATAGGGTATTAAAAGTCAACGACATACTGACAGTCATCTTTATAGTTTCTTAAAATGTAAAGTACTTATTTTTAATGTGTAATGCAACAATGCTCTTAGCTGAGCATATCTAGTTAGCAGATTTATCATAAATGATGAAATCCTACTTTAACTAGGATTGATTATCCTCTAGCATCAGTCTACACAAACAACAATATGCCTTATATAATTCATAAATATTTGTTTTAACAGTCTTCTAAACACTCTCAATTAGATACTGTTGTTGTTAGCTCATCTTGCTCTTGTGCAAAAGTAACAACCAGACTCACACACAATATAATATATATACATGATGAATCCTTAGTTAAAACACAAAGGTTTCCATCCATGTAATAAATTTCTCAAGTGAAATATACCATTTAAGACTTGCTTCAATGATATATTGCATTGTGTTGGACTTAATCACCGCATATGTTTATTTTAATAAACATTTATTCCAAGGTCGTTTGTTTTATTTCCTAAATTCCCAAGTGAAGTTTCATTCCAATCTCAAGGATTAACATCTAGCTTAGATGGAATGATGCTTTCAATATGTTACACAACATATGAATTTTAAGGAAAAAATAGTGCTCCCACTTGATGTCAGGGTTACTCAAGAGTTATCTTAATTTAATCAAAATCATATTGTAATTAAATTCAAGATCTCAACTCCTAGATGCAAGATCTAATCCACACTTGGATTCTTTTATCTTGTATACTATATAAAGATCATATAGACTCATAACCTTTTTGATTACACACCGTCCTCGCAAAAGTAATCATAAAGGAAAGAGTTATAAAACTTAATTGTCACATCTCATATTCAAGGAAACTTTTATGACAAATAATTATCTTTATGTAATTAATGCGTGTAGAAAAGAAAATTTAATCACAGTCAATTGCTTGAGTATGATTAAAATCTCTTATTATAAGCCATGCATTAATATGTACACAATTTTGTCCTTGTGAGCCTTATTATAAGTTCGGAATTGGAAGCACGTGTATGCATCCATAGTGAAATGTTGGATAGAGATTTTGAAGAACGTTTTTAGGAAAAAATATTTGATTGCGGAAAGTACAGTGTACTTTCTGCAACGAAAGTCACGGAAAGCGAGCAGAGTTATTTTTTGGGGGAAAAAGCGATTAATATTTGTTTTAATATTTGATGTATGATAAAAGTTTTAAATTTATAAAACTGATTTTACTGATTTTTAGACCCACACACGGGTAAAGTATAACCCACGTATGTAGTATAATATTTCAATTAAGACCAGGTCGTCCACAAGGATTTGGTTATGTTCGTATAATCACAAGAGTTGAAACAAATTATAATAACTTTTTCAAGTAAAATAACAAGTAATTGATAACGTTTGAATTCAATGATAAAGAGATATGACTACTCGGATAGCTTCATATAATTCAGCAGCGATGGTGATAATTAATCTCTTCGATTTTATTCTTAACTTATAAAAAGGTTTTTTTGTCAAAAAAACGTTTTCACAAATTAACTGGTTTAACTCAAGACTTATATTAGTTTAACTTAATCAAGTGTGTCGCTCAGATAATCAAGTTACTATCATATCAAATCTATTTCGTTTACCAATTAACATAAGCGGATTTCTTCAACAAAATGATACAGATCGTAGACAAATCTTTAAAACTATATAGTACACAATGGGTCTTTCGACCTATACCATTATGAGTATATAATCAAAAGTGATAAACAAAGTTGACAAGATCAAATACGATAGGATTTCAATATAAACTTTAAAAAAATTAAAATCACAATAATACCAAACGTTTCTTCATTATATTAACATCACCGGGTAGTCATAAGAGGTTTAGCCTCTCATGGCTACGGAGTTCATAATAACAAAGTAAAATAGATAAATGAGATACATACAATAGTTAGATAGATAATGGATCACAAGATAACCCGTTTACAAGTATCAAATCTTATTTAAACCCGTATTATACTAAATCTTATTAAACCATCTTCGTTTCTCCGGAATTTCATGCTTAAAACACCAGGAAATGATGAAGATTAAGAAAGGATTATTTGTTGTAAGTGTGTGTAAAATGGGGTGGATTTCACCTCTATTTATAAGCTGGGCAAGGCCAGAAGTGCGGCTCACTTTATAAAAAGTGCGACGTACTTTGCCTATGTCGGTTTAGAAATCATTAATGCTTGGATAAAGTGCGACGTACTTATATGAAAGTTCACAGTACTTTAGGTATTTATCACTTTCATTAACTCCAGGCTGAAGTGCGGCGTACTTAGGGAAAAGTGCGTCGTACTTGGTCTTCTTTTTGGTCTTTATTCTTTATTATCTTCTAACTTGACTTCCATAAGGCGTAAACACTTGTATCTTGAGCATATTTGAGCTTGGACCATCTTCAAGTGAACTTGCACGTATTTCATGCTATTAATTATCAAAAGTTCATGAAAAATGATGATAATATATACAATAACGCCACCTAAAACATGTATAATTAAGGCGTTATCAACCCTGAAAGGAATAGTAGAAAATTTGCTGGTTAAAATTAACAAGTTTATATATCCTCTAGATTTTTTCATATTAGATATGGTCGAGGATTTTAGAATGCCAATTATATTAGGAAGACCATTACTAGCAACTGCTCATGCTGAAATTGATGTCTTCAGAAAATTGATTTCATTAAAGGTGGGAAATGAAAAACTAATATTTAAAATTGAAAACAATTTCAATGAGACACTTACGCTTATAGAATCAGTTGTACACTTAGGGATATTGAGTGCAATATAGAAGATGATCTGCTAAAAATTGATCATGATTTATTCCTTTATAATTCTGCTTCCTGTATAAAAAACAACGAGTTCAACTACCTGTTGACTATAGACAAAGATATTTTCACTTTTGAAATATTTGTGTAGGAATCACATGAGGAAGTTGAATATAGGTGGGATACCACACTTGATCAAGGAGAACTACAGGAACGAGCCTCACAACAACAAGGAGCATAAAATGCCTCCCTTACCACATGAAAAGTGAAAAGTACATTGGTGTGAGGCGATCTTGCAACGAAAAGGAGAAACACATGAGTTGTGAGCATCTTGTGATCCTTACAATGACCAATGTGATGGAGGGGACATACCTAGTAATGAGGAGAAGA
>BQNB010104874.1:2766-15266 GCA_026074375.1 Tanacetum coccineum
TTTTAACGAGGCAACACATTTAAGTGTATGAGAACCAATGATGGATAGCCAAGAGGGAGTGTTATGAATAATTAATAAAGTGGCCATCCACATACCTTAACTCCCTTTGGTTATATCTTTTGTATTCCCCTCTATTATGATTATATTAAATATTTGGCATATGAGAGCCCTATAAATTGAGGCTCCCTTTGTAGTCTATCAAGATCAATTAAATACATGTCTCGATTCTCTCTACTTTTTTCTTCTTCTATACATCAATATATGTGTTGCTATTGGGTCGTTGTTTCATAACATGATCCTTTATCTAAACATATTATTATTTTTTGTTATTTAATAAATATTAGTCACCTAAATTATATGGAAAGATTTGTGTTGCTTTCAGTTTATGAACTCTCATTTTCTTTTTTGAGAGAATTTCATGTATATCCTTGAAAAAATATAATATTACGTCAATATCCTTCTAAATATTAATATTACGTCAATGTCCTTTTAAACTTTTGTAATACACAACTATATCCATTTATTATTTTTAATTAAAATTAAATAACTTTATTTTTTAAAACTATGTAGTATTACAATTATACCCTTATCTTTTTAATCAAATTACTTAAACACAGTTAAGTATATACATTGTGTTGTTCCACAACGTGAGCCTTCTTTCTGAGTTATATTGATTTATCACAACATGTTCTTCATCATAATAATTTCGAAAGAGTTTTGCTACATCCACAAACAATCCACAAAAAACCATCCACAAACATGTGTTGTTTATGTGTGATTGACCAAATCAAAGAGAGAAGAGAGAAAGTGTATCAAAATACACCAATCAAAACATTACAACACATGTTTGTGGATGTAGCAAAACTCATTTCAAAATGTATGGTCCAATAATCAAGCACGTGATACGCCATATCCCAATAGATGCAAACATAATAAAAATAAGGATTACAATACTCAGATGGTATTCTAATTGAAATAGAATTAGACTATCAAAGTACAATAGCAAACTGTAATCCCTTCAACAATTTGGTATTCATTGACGGAAGAGAAATAAAATGGACTTTAATTTTCAGTTTCTACTTTTTTAACATACATACACATTTAAAAAGTCTGAGCTCGATTTGGAACATCCGAAAAAACCAATCAATATTCAACAACTATAATCGTATCATATGTTTCTAGATTCTAGATGATGAATAATGAACCACACGGAGATTGTACTACGAAACTGAGGATTATATGGAGGGTAATAAGGTAATATTATTTATATACTAATAATTAAATAAGATACTGTAAATTAAAATGATTTTAATTGTATATCTGGATATATTTGAGTATTATGAAAATTTGCAAGGATATTGATGTAATATCAAAATTTACAAGGATATTCATGTAATATTCAAGATTTTGAAGGATATGGATGAAATTGTCTTTTTTTTTTGCATGCTATAGTTGCGTGACATAATTTTATGAAAGAACACAATTGGTAGTCAAATAGTCAATACTCAATAGTATCCAATATAGCATACCAATGCTAAAAAGGCAATTATTTTGATTGGTGGATGTGTTCCCAGAACACGATTGCAAATCCAATGACATTGCTTCTCAACTTGAGACTTCTCTGCATCATGTTTTATTAAAAATGTGTTGCAAAACCAGAGTCATCCTTAGGTGAGATATTGTTGGCATTGGTTGTTAAATAACAAAATTAGTTAGTGTTGACAAAGACAGTTTATTGTTGATAAAGCTATTTGTGTTAGAATTTGATTCCTAGTACAATATGGTTTGATGACTATTTTTCACACCTTTACGTAAAAAAAATATTAGTTAAATATAAAAGACTCGATTCGTTCACATATTAATATATATTCAGTTAAAGTAAAATAAATGAAACTATTCACTTATATTCTCTTGTAACATGTAAAGTGTTGATGATATGGGTTTTGCTAACATGGGTTTTGTTAACATTAAAATGGAAAGTTTGAGATGATCAGATCATAAATAATATCTAAACGAGGTTTGGCTACTCGCGTTTTTTTGCGGCGTGTCACTATAAGAAAAAGGAGAACGGGGTATGAAACAATCCCCGGCGACATATGTCGTCGGAGAAAACACGCTAAACGATAAAAGTTCATCCGCGTGGCACTAATTCTGGTTGAATTTTTTTTATATTTTGCCTAAACGTTTCCCCGGCGACATGTCGCCAGAGATAGTATTGACTGTTGTTAACCGAGATTAAGCAACGTCATTAGTAAACTGCATTTATGTGTGACATTTTCCCGGCGACATGTCGCCGGGGATTGTGATTGGGTTTATATTTTATTTTGGGCTCATTTTTCATAAGTTTATTTTGAGCTTATTTTTGGTGGGCTGACATTGGCTATATTATCCCCGGCGACATGTCGCCGGGGAAAGTGAGTTGACTTATCTCATTTGGTTATATGTAATCGTTTATTATTTATAAAATTATTATAATTAATATATTTAATTATTATTTTATAATTATATATTTGTTAAATATTAATATAAAAAAAACCTTCGTTTTCTGGTTCAGTTTCAGGATCAGGTATGCACTGCCGACTTCTTTAGTTGAACATGATTATACCGTATACTTTTTCAAGATGCACGTTCGTCAAGTAACACAAAAAACAAACATTCATTTTGTTAATTTATCTATACATACCACTTGTAGTAACACAAGCGAGGCCTTAGACGATAATCATACGTGAGTTACAAACAGCATTAAAAATATTAGACTGATAATCAGACCGAGACTTACAAACAGACACTTAAAGCATACGAATTTTAATGCCAATTGACAAACTATCCTAAATCAAGTTTTTCTATGTAATTGTAAAACTTCGATGAAGTAGCTGCATCTGAATATTGTGTGTTGTTCCGGGATGCATATACATTTCCCACTGTTATTCTATCATAAAACAGCCTTGAGTAAAGTTATCTTATCAAGCAAGTGCTTGCAGTTTAAGCACTCTGCATTTTTTGAAGATCCCGGAGAATAGCTTTGAGGTGTTGAAGATCCTGGAGAATAGCTTGGATGTGTTGAAGGTCCTGGAGAATAACTTGGAGTCGATGAAGCTCCAAGAGAACTGGTCAGTAGACGGACTCGTTCCTCTTTCCATAAAAAAATCCACATCCAAAGCAATTTTCCCGTGGCTGTTAAAGAGTAAAAAAATCAATTTTTAACAACTAACCAAATTACTAAAATATGTTACACAAATAAAAAACATGTGTTTGTTCACCTTTGATAGTGGACATGCATAGTATAGTTTACCACGAGTTTTAGGTTTATACGATTCTCGCAGAACTACATCTCTGGCTTCACAACGACACGCAAAAGCTTCATATGGAACCATCTTCATAATAACAGTGTGATATGTATGTGGTTGTGATGGTAAGAGTGTGTGTGATCTGTTGGTGATTGTGAGGATAATATCTGCTTTTACGGTAAAAAAAGAGTTTTTTGGAAGGAGTATTTGGCGGGAGTATTTGGAGGGATTTTTTGGCGGGAGTATTTGGCGGGAATTTTTGGCGGGATTTTGCGACTCAACCGTTGAACATCTAATGTACAACGATAAAACATCGACTCATCCGTTAAACATCTAATGTACAATGATAACATATCGACTTGTCCGTTGAACATCTAATGTATAACAATAACATATCGACTCATCGGTTGAACACCTATTGTACAATGATAACATATCGACTCATCCGTTGAACATCTAATGTATAACGATAACATATCGACTCGTCTGTTGAACACCTAATGTATAACGATAACATATCGACTCATCCGTTGAACATCTAATGTACAACGATAACATATCGACTCATATGTTGAACATCTAATGTATAACGATAACATATCGACTCATCCGTTAAACATCTAATGTACAATGATAACATATCGACTCATCCGTTGAACATCTAATGTACAACGATAACATATCGACTCATCCGTTGAACATCTAATGTATAACGATAATATATCGACTCATCCGTTAAACATCTAATGTACAATGATAACAGATCGACTCATCCGTTGAACATCTAATGTATAACGATAACATATCGACTCATCCGTTGAACATTTAATGTATAATTATAACATATCGACCCATCCGTTGAACATCTAATGTACAACGATAACATATCGACTCATCCGTTGAACATCTAATGTACAACGATAACATATCGACTCATCCGTTGAACATCTAATGTATAACAGTATAAACATATCGAATATTCTTCGTTAAGATCAAATGTACATAATGATAACAATATCGACCTCATCCGTTTGAACATCTAATGTTATACGGATAACATATTGACTCATCCGTTTTATTTGAACATCTAATGTATAACGTTAACACATCAACTCATCCCGTTAATCATCTAATGTACAATGAAAACACATCGACTCATACGTTAAACATCTAATGTATAATCGATAACACATCAACTCATCCTTTTGAACATCTAATGTATAAACGATATAACACATCGACTCATCCGTTGAAATCTAATGTACAACGATAATCTCGACTATCCTGTTGAAACATATAATGTACAACGATAAATCTCGACTCTTCGGTTGAACATCTAATGTACAACGATAACATATCAACTCATCCGTTGAACATCTAATGTACAAGGATAACACATCGACTCATCCGTTGAACATCTAATGTACGACGATAACACATCGACTTATCCGTTGAACATCTAATGTACAATGATAACATATCAATCATCCGTTGAACATCTGATGTTACAAACGAAAACATTCGACTCTCGTTGAACATCTAATGTACAACGAGAAACCATACCGATCACACCGGGACACGACCTGGAGTAACGGACCGCCGCAACGGATATTTACGATACAAAGAAACCGGGACCGACCGCAACGGAACAAACCGAGAAACCGGACCGACCGCACCGGAACGAACCGAGAAACCGGACCGACCGCACCGGAACGAACCGAGAATAATTATAAAATAAATATACGAATAATAATTATACTATTTTCTAGAACATAATTTATAAAATTATAAACATTATATTATTTAAATCTATAAAAAAAATACTTTATAATAGATTTATAAATGAGTGTTTATTATAATTTATAATTATAAAAATACTATAATTATTAAAGCTGAAGTATTAAAAACTGATAAATGTGTTTTTAGGAAAACGTTCCCCGGCGGACATGTCACCGGGGATTTACTCCCAACGAATAATTTTCATTAACGCGCCTATTTAGCTATACGTCAAAAATGTACACTTTTTCCTCGGCGACCATGTCATCGGGGATACAACATGTTTCAAAAAGCAGATTGGTCCAACCCTTGAGGGACAAAAAAAGTTTATAAATAAATAACGCCTTGTTGCTGCGAGACCTTGAGATGAAAAACCACCACCACATCAGAATCACCAACTCCACCTCACGAGAAAACCACACCTCTACCACCACAATAAACCCCACCACCTCCACCACTGCCACTGACACTCTACGAGCACACGAGCACAGTAAGCACCACCTCCTCTCCTCTACTAAACCATTATTCTTTTCTAAACCCGCTAAATGTTATTTTTCTACTTCTTTTTTTCTAACCCTATAATTAGTGGTGGTGTTTGAATTTTCGTTTTTGGTTAAAACACGTTTGAGTTTCATTTTTTGTTGTAACTTTTTTCGTTAATATAATAAGGATTGGTTAAAGAAGTTTAATAAGCTTTATAAAGAAAGTTGTTACATTATAAAGTATGTTAATTATTTTTTTTGGAATGGCAGTTCGACAGTAGCACCGAGACAGGGGGGAAGTATAGCCGAGGGGCTGAGAACGAGAGTGGGGCGAGGAATGAGCCGATGTCCACAGCCGAAGGTAGGTCTGTAACATTTTTTTTTATTCTTTTGGTATTCCCCGGGCGACATGTCGCCGGGAAGTTTATAGATATTAGATTGTGTTACATAAAGCTGTGAAATTGAAATGTATGTTTATATTTGCGTATTGGATATGCACATTTTGGTATTTGTTTTAGGAGTGTTTTAGGTTTTAGTATTTAATTTCGGAAAAAAAATCCCGTTTGAATTTAAATCATCCTATAGAAAACAGTCCTAAATTAATTTTTTTGAAATTAATTTCGGAAAGTCCCCTGTTTGGGACTGCTTTTTGAATGTTTTATCTCTTTTTAGATTCGGAATGTGTATATGTGTTTTACTATTGAGATGGATTTCGACTGTGTTTCTCATTTACTCCTACGAATAGTCTTTAAACATTTATTTTGGGAGTTAGGGGAAATGCTGCGAAATTTCTCAATTAGTAATCGGTTATACGCATTCATTATTAAGATGAATCATTCAATAGAGTGGGTTAGGATTGCCTTTTCCATGTCGCACTAGTATGACAAAAACTCTTTATTCCTCATTTGAATGTGTTGAAATGAGTTGGACTGTTTTTAGGGCGTCATGAAAAAGCATTTTTTACCGGTATTAAGAAATTTGTCGAGCATTGCAAGCCGTTAGTGAATAGTTCCGGAAATGTAAAATGTCTATGCACTCGTAATGTATCATGGGTTTCCATCCCCGACCTTCCACGCCACATTACGAATAATGGGTGGTACCCAAGTTATAAAACATGGACTAACCACGGTGAACCGAATGTTCTTTCGTCAATAATACATAACACAACACAACCTCAGATGATGAGTGACATGACAACGTGCCTTAATGATCTTAGCTACATTCCTCCTAATAATGAACAAAATGAGCCAACTCAAGGAGATATCGGAGAGACAAGTAACAAACCGACTCAAGCTATACATAACGAGTTTGAAGAGTTATATGCGAGTGCCAACGAGGAGCTGTACCCAGGTTGTGACCATGTGACTCGATTAGACTTTATGGCAAAGTTTACTCATATTTTAGGTTAAAAGGTAAAATTGGATTTGATTTTTATATTTAATGAAATGCTAGAGTTTTTCCAAAATGTGTTTCCTACCACTAAAGGATACAAGCTCCCATCGTTATACTATGCAATAAAGAAGACATTTAAAATGACCGGGTTAGGGTACGAGTCGATACATGCTTGTGTAAACGATTGCTTCTTATTTTAGGGCGAAGATCACAAAGATAAGCAGTTCTGTCTGGTGTGTAACACAAGTAGATGGAAAGACAGTAACACACCGTGGAAGAAAGTTTCTAAGAAGATGTTGCATTACTTTTTGGTCATTCCTAGACTACAACGTTTGTACAAGTCTAGTCACACTGTAAAGGAAATGACTTGGCATGCTACTGGAAAGTGTACGGAGCTGGGTAGATTGCAACACCCGGGTTGATGTAGGATGGAAGAATTTTGACACCAAGTATCTGGATTTTGCAAAAGAACCAAGAAATGTTCGATTAGGGTTGGCTGCTAATGGTTTCAATCCGTTCGGTAACCTTAGTCAGTCTTACAGCATGTGCCCGATGATACGTGGTTATGTATGAAAGAGAGTTCTTTCATGCTGACGTTGTTAATTCCTGGCCCTAAATCCCCAGGCAAGGACATTGATGTTTACTTGAGGCCTTTAATTGATGACCTAAAAGATTTATGGGCAAAACCAGGTGTCGAGACTATAGACGTTGCTACAGGCCAGAAGTTCAATATGAGAGCGATGGTTTTATAGACAATCAATAATTTTCCTGCTCGAAGTAGTTTGTCTGGGTGGAGTGGGCAAGGTTATAAGGTATGCCCTACATGTAATGAAGACACTCCATCTATGCGTGTGGTAGGCAAAATAGCTTATGTTGGCCACAAAAGATTCTTAAAGAAGCCCCATAAATAGAGGAGGTCACTTGATTTCAATGGTGAAATCGAAGACGGAGATACTCTTAGAAAATTTGATCGGGATGACATTATGGCCCTCACATGCTAGATTGGCCCACGGTGTGAAGGGTAAAACATAAGATGTTATGGCGGTTTGTGAAGATAAAACGCCTGTTCTTGTCGAGCTGATCACTGGACTAATCGATGTCACTGCATATCGAAATTAATGTGTTGAAGAGTATTTGAGCAACTTTGTTAATGAAGACAAATCTAAGGCTACCACACCAAGTGTAAGACAAGACCTTGAAAAGGCTACTGGGCATTCGAATGTGGCTTGTGGCTCGGCGATAAACCAAAAACGGAAGTGCCACGAAGCCTAGGCTGCATATTAGTCTCACACTAGGTGGACAGAAAAGAAATTCCCAGGCTTAGTTTGTGTCGCAGGTGTCAACCTTTGACTTATTGTGTTGTATTTGACTGTAAATAACGATATCATATTTTGTGTTCTCTATCTAATCATATCTTCTTCATAGATCCGTCAACGTCATGTAGACAAAGACCCAGGTGTTAGCGCAAGCAGCGAGTTATTCGCTTTGGCTTGTGGACCAACACCGTCTCCAATCTCAGTCAACTCTTGGGTATTAAAAAATGGCGTGAGGTTTGTCGTACACAGCCGCGATGAACTTCGCACCACTCAAAACAATGGCATTTGTTTGCCTGGTAAGGACGAAGAAATGTATTATGGTCAACTTGAAAAAATCCTTGAGTTTTCTTATATGTCGTTCAAAACTGTGTTGTTCCGAGTTAAGTGGTTCGACACTAGCAACAAAGGACGAGTCAAACATTTAGTCATTAGAAACAACATAACACAAATCTTGGCAAATGGTGAGTCGTTTAAAAATGATCAATTCAAATCTTCTCGCATCACAAGTCAAACATGCTTCTACCTTGAAAGAATTGGCCAGGGGCCTACCTCGTGGAAGGTCGTCGAACATGTATTTCATAAAAAGTTTTCAACAGGGTCGTCAATTATGGTAGAGACGACCCTGATTATTATACATGTAGGGACAACTCTCTTATCTAGCACTTATCTACTAGTTTGAATGACTTGGAAAATTGCGGGCATTTGCATTATAGTGGTCAATCAATCGATGTTTGACGCACCACCAGATATCATTGATGTTGATGAAGACGATGATATTATTGATGATAAAGACGTCCTTCCTTATGATTTAGCAGATTCTGATGATGAAGACCTCGTAAATGTTGATGATGGTGATGGTGTAGCTGTTGTTTATTCTAGTGAATAAGAAGATTGATCTTTAGTTGTAACTTGTAAAAGACACTTATTTGAATGAATGAATGAAATTGTTGTGGATTGTTTAAATGTGTATATTTATTTGGATGTGTGCATGCTTTTGTTATTTTGTTTATTAATAACTACATGTTATTCTAATTGTACTTGTTACTAGATGGCAGCAAGTTGTAGTCATGGGGGTTATGCGGGATGATGTCACCACCAAATCAGTTAGCCGTGCGAGTTGCCGTTGGTTAGTGGTAAGGATTTTCTAGATTATTGTAATATAGCTAAACTTGTATTTGAATGTGCTTGCCTTTGAATTTTTATTCGTTTTCACTCACTTGATTTTGTAGGCTAAGGGCACCCTGAAAACCCAATTTGGAGGCTGAATGACTGTCAGGATGGCATACCCCCTAAGGAAAATATGGAACTCGGGGTTAAGGAGATCAACAGTATGATTAGGCCCGCAGCTTATCGGTCTGAGTGGAAAGTTAGTCGGCAGGATAGTAGCCCTCTTCGGTGTCCTCTCATCTCATTGGACTAACCTCCTCAGGGAGACGGTGAGGGAGTTCCTGATGCACTTTGGTTCTTAGCGCGGCATCCCACTGGAGCGGAAGGCGGGGGTCCTCGGAAAGATTAGGGTCAGTTATTTCATTATCCTTTTATGTGTATTTTGTTAGTTATTACATTTATTTAATTGTGTGTATTTATCTAAATTCATTTATTTATTTATATCATATAAATAAATAAATAAACGAATTTAGATAAATATATAAATTATATCTCTAAGTCTGTCTTTGTTATATATAATTGCAGACCCAGTTTGACTTGAAGCCCCACATGTAATCCGAGCTTTGGCCAGAAATCAGGAAGGGCATCGATCAACATCTTGGCAAGATCTACACGGACAACAAGTCGTCGTTAAAGATGGATTATTGGGTTAAGAAAACCGATGAAAAGACTCTACGAGTAGAAGCTATATGATCTGACTTATCGTCCCGTGAATATCTCTACGGAAGATTGGGATGAGCAGATCTGGTTTTGGTCTGATCCCAAGAACATGGCCTGATGTGCTCAAAATGCTCGAAACCTGGCAAAGATCACGGTCATATGCCGGCAGGGATCCCGGTCACTTGCTGCCCTCCGAGATAAGCAGAAGTAATAAAACATATATATTTATTTTACATATATATAGCTCATTATACGCTTTGATGTGTTGTGATTTGTCGGTTTTAATTTGTTTCATCTTATATACTTGTGTATGTACAGATGCAGAGCTCCGCGACTCAAGAGTACCCGTCCCTAATCCAGACCTTCTTCGATACACATATTGTTGGCGGCGTATTCTTGCAGGATGAGGATCGACATCTATATGTAAGTATTGTTTCAAAACACGCACTTTAATGATTTGTTGAGAAATAATGTAGTAACCCGACTAACATATTAACTATCTTGTGTTTTTATCATTACGTAGGAGAAGATGCTGAGGCTACAAGGTTTAGGCACCTACATCGATGATCAGATCATGGCCATTATTCATGGAGGCAAGCAACGGGGGTACATTCTCGGTGTTGGTAAGGTTTTGGCGGGAAGGGGCAAGGACGTCCTCGATGTCCCCGTGCCTCGATGCAATCACACTTCCGATGTCAATGAGCTCAAAAGAAGCAACAAGCAGCTCCAGAAGCAGATTGGCATGATCACGACGGCCATGAGTAGTGACGACAGGATGTCCTAGATGTTTACGCAGCTTCAGTCACAGCATGAGACCAGGTTGTGCAGAGGGTGTGGCGGGTGCGGGGATGATGATGTGGGCGATGATGAGGGACGACGCGAGGATGAGTGGATGGCGGATAGTTAGGAGATGTTATATATGGGTAAGTATATGCTATTTTGTTTCTTTAAGTATGTATTGGCGACCCTTATGTAAACATTTGTATCCCCGTACGTTTAGAACATGTTATCTAGGTGAATATTGACTTGTATCTTGCGGATAATGCAAGTTTTGTGGCTAGGAAGCCCGTTTTGTTTGGGACGTATAAACTTGTTTATTGGGATTTTGGACGTATTTAGTTTAGTTATATCAAACGCGTTGATCCTTGATATTGTTTTGTGTTTTGGTCCAAGTTGTAATGTATTTGAGTAGTTTATAAATTGCTAGATACAGGTTTGATTATTGGTGGGTTTTTTCCCAAAAAATTCCCCAAAAAATCCTGGAAATCAGCTGCTATTCAGGCTGCATAAAAAAACTGCAGACTATTCCTCGGTGACATGTCGCGGGGGATAGTTGAGAAAATAAGCCGACAAAAGTGACATGCCACGTTGACTAGTCAAACATTTATAGAAATATTTCCCCGCGACATTGTCGCCGGGTTAGTTAGCCTCAAATGACAAAAATCCATGTGGCTGCTTGACTAGTCAACGATTTGATTCGGGGAAGTTTTCCCGGTGACATGTCGTCGAGGATAGTACCGAAATTATTTAAACTAATTAAGCAAGATGCTTAATTAGTTAGTTATTTACCTTACTATCCCCGGCGACATGTCGCCGGGGAAACGTGTCCACCGTGGCACCTCGATTCGTTCACATATTAATATATATTCAGTTAAAGTAAAATAAATGAAACTATTCACTTATATTCTCTTATAACATGTAAAGTGTTTATGATATGGGTTTTGCTAACATGGGTTTTGTTAACATTAAAATAGAAAGTTTGAGATGATCAGATCATAAATAATATTTAAACGAGGTTTGACTACTCACGTTTCTTTGCGGCGTGTTTTGTTTAAGTGTTTTTTATTATAAATGTTTCTTTGTCGTAAAAAGACTGTATTTTTTATGAGACTTCACATGTTATTATACAGAATCATACTCCGTATAATGTATTGTGCACACTTCAAATCACACTAACATATCTTCTTTACGAATCATGTGTTACACGTCGCTCGGTTACTATATTTAGTGGAGATTACTATATTTAAAGTTAGAAAACTGGATTTATGTTTGAGGGGAGTTAAATTTTAAGTATTTTGGATTAAAAGTGAAAAGTTAAGTGTTTGGAATTAAAAGTGAAAAGTAACTTAACTTTGAAAGAGAGCTATTGAATTATTATATTATTCATTGGATTATTTTGTTATTTTCCAACACACTATTTATTTAATTAATTTTCAAATGAATAATGAAAAAACTCTCACAAAGCTTTTTTTGACAAATGTATAAGTAGTATATAATTAGGTAATTTGTTGGTTCAGTTATGTTCATTTTGATATAAAAAGAAAATATATCTTCATTAAACACACTAATAACGGATAGAGATTCTTTCAAGTTGATTTAACAGATTAAATAAAAGGCCAATGACATGATAATGTATTATA
>BQNB010104874.1:17766-23722 GCA_026074375.1 Tanacetum coccineum
CCAACATTAATATCATACTCTCTGTAGAGGAACAAATCCTTTTGCCTATATCAACTTTGAAATACATAATTCGTAATACCCAAAGTATCTATGTATGGTCTCAAGTTACAAAGACGTTGGAGATAAATCAATGTAAACTTGTGATGTATTACAAATATGTTATACACCAAAAGTCTAAGGACACTCAAGTATACAAATGATAAATGCGACTCACTAATTGACAATCATTCAAGTGGTGACGCCTCCTATGGGTCATCCAGTTTCCATCCCTATGAATACATATGAACTTTGACCTCAACAAATAAATACAAAACTTTCATACTAGCCTTAATTCATATCGTGTCCAAAAATATGACCGACTATGGATTTGAACGAGCTTGTTCATGAATGAAATGTGCAAAAATATGGCACAATAATATAAATGAAAATTAGTAAATACACATAACCTTTATATATATCATTAATAAGATTCTTTAATGTTGCGATATCCAAATACAAAATTTAAACTTCACACAATTAATCAACATCACGAATCCCCATTCTATTAGCATGCATATCATGCTTTTCTCGCGGCAATGCTTTCGTTAGTGGATCCGTTATATTGTCATAAGTATGGACTTTAACGACTTCTACATCATTCCTTTCAACCACTTCGTTAATATAAGCACATTTGCGAAGAATATGTTGATTGACTCTTTGTATTAATGGTTCATTTTCAAGTAGGATTGCACTTGAATTATCACAATACATTTTCATAGGATATTCTATACTTGAAACAACACCAAGATCCCTGATGTATTTCCTCATCCAGACAGCCAATTTAGCAGCTTCTGAGACAACGATGTATTCAGTAGACAACATAGCAACGGTATTTTGCGTCGAGCTTCTCCACGCTACCGATCCTCCCTTCATAAAGAAGTCGTAGCCAGATTGTGATCGAGTACTATCTCGATTAGTTTGGTGCCCAGTATTTATGTAACACTTTACATCTGGCTCATTGTCCATACCACCATAAACCAAAATCACATCCTTAGTTCTTCTCAAGTACTTTAAGATGTTTTTCACCGTAGTCTAGTGAGACTTACGAGGATTCTTATGGAATCTGCTAGTCATGCTTAATGCAAACGACACATCATGTATAGTACAAGTCAAAACATCCATTATTGATCTGATTGCCAAAAATATGGAATATTTATCATTCTCCTTATCTCACCATGTGTGACAGGACCTTAAAAATTACTAAAATGTTCTTTGTGGTCATAGGTATACATCTTTTCTTAGATTTATCTAGATTTTAAATCTCTTAAGGATCTTGTGTGAATATGTACTTTGACTTAGACCTATCAGTTGCTTAGATCTATCTTTATACATTCTGATTCCAGGGATATAAGTAGCTTCTTCTAAATCTTTCATGCTGAAACAATTTCCTAACCAGGTTTTTACACCACAACCCATTAGTAATATGTTTTCAACATATAGAATCAAAAAAATACTACCTTATTTTCATTAGTTATAGGGTAAACACATGATATTTCCATACTATGGTAAAAACCATATTCTTTATCTTCTCATCAAACTTCAAGTTCCAGATGCTTGCTTTAGTCTATAAATAGATCTTTTAAGCTTGCACACTTTTTTAGGATAATTTGAACTAACAAAACCTTGAATTTGGTCCAACCTACGGTATTTTAGGGAGTTGGGTTGGCGCCTAACCCACGCCAATCCAACATGTCCTGACGCCAAACCGACGTTACCAACTGGGGGTATCAGCGCCAAACTCCAAGCCATTTTCGTGGAGTACGTGAAAGCTTGGCATGTTTGAAAAAACTAGCCGTTGGTTTGATTCCATCTGTTAAAAAATAATTTTATTTAGCTATCCTTTATATATATCATACCCCTCATTTAACCATTTTTATACAAAATTTGCAATTCTTTCAAAAAAACACATTCTTGTAAACTATGGATCCGGATAATTTTGTTTACGACTCCGCTCATGAAGGTAACATTACCCTTTTGACGCATCTTATCATTATCACCAAATGTTGCAACAACAAGAAGCTCAAATTCACATAGGCGTAATCCGATATATCGTGAATGTGATGTTGTTAAGGAACGTTTGTTAGCCGACTATTTTTTTGATGATCCAAAATATCCGGAGTATTATTTTATACATTGATATCATATGAGCAGGAAACTATTTTTAGCAATAGTCGAAGGTATATCTGCTTATAATTACGATCCTCTTTCCGAGCATTTTATTTTTTTAAAGTCCGACCCGATGCTACGGATCAAATGAGTTTTAGTGTTATTATGTGATACACTTCCACCATACGCCAATTGGCATACAGAACAACACCCAATGCATTTGATGGATATTTACAAATGAGTGAACATTGTGCACGCGATTGTCTATTTAATTTTACTAAGTGAATTATTGATTTGTACATTGCCTGAGTTTTTTAAGGAAAACCCACTTTTAACGACATTACAAATTTATATGCAACACAAGAGGGTTCATGAGTTTCAAGGAATGCTTGGAAGCATTGCATGTATGGATTGAGAATGTAAAAACTGTCTGAAAGCATGACATGAGCAATATGGAAGGGTGATAAAATATATCAAACTATAATGCTTGAAGCTGTTGCGTTGTACGATGTGTGGATTTGGCATGCATTATTTAGGGTAGCGAGTGCGAATAACGATATTAATGCTTTAAATTGTTCTCCGTTGTTCGACGACCTTATTGATAACATCGCTCGTGTGGCCCCGTTTGAAGTAAATGAAGTTACATATAAAAAAAGGATATTACCTAACTAACGAGATTTACCCACAGTGGGCAACTTCGGTGAAATCAAATACGGTGGCACGAGACGAGAAACATGGTTAAAAGGCGACATGAAAATGCACAAAAGGATGTCGAACGAGCTTTTGGTGTCCTCAAATGACGTTGGATAATTATACAATAACCGGCGCGTCAATACACTGCCAACAAGCTACGAAGAATCATGCACACTTGCATCATATTGCATAACATGATTTTGAAAGATAAATGTTTGCTATAAGGGAAATCAATGAATTGTATATTAGTCCGCAACAAAATACACAAGGTACTTGGACCGAGAGATGCGTTGTACAACGAAGGAAAGTCAGAATCACGTGATAAACATACACACGAAACTCTTGAACTAAATACAATGGAGCATCTTTGGCAACGACATCAACAATAAAATTAGTTTATTGATAATCTGATGAATTATATATTTTTGTATTTTTTTTAAAATTTCGTATATTTTTTGGTTTTCGTATTATAATTTGTACTTTTATCAAATGAATGAAAAATTAGTTTGGTTGAAACAATAAAAAAATACTCCCTTCGTCCCTAAATAAGTGTCCACTTTTGATTTTCGAAGTCATTTTTTAGCAACTTTGACCTTAACTCTTTCTTGTTGTGTTATATAATACTTGATGCAAAATATATGAATGAATTGGGTTTTAAATATATTTTCATTGATATAATTTTCATTAAGTATTATATAACACAAACAAAATAATTTAAGGTCAAAGTTAATGAAAAAAGACTTAAAAAGTTAACAGTAGACACTTATTTAGGAACAGAGAGAGTAAAATGTTAGGTCATAAAAGAGATGTTTTGGCTTGAGTTATGAGTGAATGAGTATTTGGTGTATGCATGTGAAAAGAGGGAATGCTTAGGTGGCTATGGGGTGGTTCTTTGGCGTAAGCCACCGCAACTTGCTCCTCATATTTACTTCATATCAGTTTGATTAAAATCCTTTTGCATGAGAGTGAGAGCTTTGCATAATCATAATCATGTGTGTTGTGACGGCTCTCGAGATATGTATATTATAACTGCGAAATGCGGGGTATAAGTTTAAGAGTATTCGATTTTATTAGGACAATAATGTTTGCATAAATTATAATCAACTATTTTGAGCAGCCACCGGTATCTCCCTAAATATACCATTTCCAAACCCTAGTCAGAAGATAGTTAGCATGAGTTGGTGCTACCTTCCGGCCAAACCTTAGCCGCCACATTTCTCACTTCTCTAAAAAATTAAATTATAATAGAGAAAAGACATCACATTGTTTGAATATAACTCCTAAACCGCTTGGAGCTAGCTGTTGTCATTGTTAGTTTAATAAGGCCCATTTAGCCCGCAGTAGTCTATGCTCATTTGGCATTTAGGGTTCTTGCGTTTAGTTTATATTTAATCTTGTGTATTGTACATTATTCATTGAATATGAATAATATATTGTTCATTTTCCTTTTTTGATTTCTACATGATATCAAGAGCTAGGTTTGTTTAACCGCGTAACGGTCGCAGCGAAGTAGAAAAGAAAAGAAAAAGAGATAAATCGTTGTTGGTTTGTTCGGTTTGAACTCTGGTTATTTTGGTTTTGAAGATCTAGTGGGCGTGAGGTTCTTAATTGCACTTGGTACATATATACGATGACAAAAGGAATTGTACAACACCACATATGCATTCTTTTGTTTCTCGCTTGCTTTGTTTTTCACTAATCGGCCTTATTAATCGGTTTGGTCAAAATACCGATAATCGGATACAAATCGGCCAACTCGGGGATAAATCGGTCGAATTGAACAAAAATCGGCTAAACCAGGCAATCAGACATATATTTTCAAAATTTTATAATTATATATATAAAAAGTCCAATCTGATTAATCCCCGCCTAACCGATTAATCGCTAGGCGGTAGCCGGCCGCCCAGCTAGCGCTTGTCGATTTATGCAACCTTGGTAATTGGTAGTGGTAGCTGAATCGATAACGAAATCGATATTAGTGTTGGCATTGGTATTGGTGTTGGTATCGGTAACGGAATCGATATCGAACTGAAAATTGGTTGCGTCTCGGCATCAACAATATGTTTTGTTTTCATTGGTTCCGCCTAGTTTTTGCATGATTATGTCTGGTTACACGCTTAATTATGTGTCTGGTTCTGGTCTAGTGTGTCTGCATCTGCCACTGGGAATCTGCTGATCTGGTCTGTATGAATATGTTGTCTGTCTTAATCTGTTGTCTGTTTGAATATGCTATTCATCTACCTCTGTGCGGATGTCTCTGCTAAATCTGTATATGCCTGATTCTGCTCTTCGTCTACCTCTGTTCGGACCTCTCTGTTGAATCTGCACCTGTCTGTCTGCTGAATCTGCTCTCGTTAATCTCCGTATTTATGTTGCTATGATTTTGGTTTTGCTGTGACTTTGGTACGTCTGTTTGAGACTTGACTCATGTCGCTTGTTACGAATTGCATCGAAATTAGACTCCGTGTTGCACTCTGGGACATTTTATTTTTCATTTGCTTTTCAGTTTTAGTTTAGTTTTTATTTGACAAACTCTCAACATCATGAGTTTGAGAAGAGGTGTTAGTTTAATAAGGTTCATTTGGCCTGCAGTAGTATATGCTCATTTGGCATTTAAGGTTTTTTGTGTTTAGTTTCTATTTAATCTTGTGTACAGTACATTATTCACTGAATCTGAATAATATATTGTTCATTTTCTCTCTTTGATTTCTACGGTCATCAGCCAAAAGTTCCGCTACTAAAATCTGGTATAGGTCATGCATTATGAAAACTACTATCCGCCTAATGTTGGACGTCTTCATCAACATATTTACTTGTTTTCAGTTTTTCCACCATATTATTGAGTGTTTGTGATTTTTCCACTCAAACTTGTTAAAGGATTAAGTGGACAATGCTTCAAGTAAATACACATTGTAAAAACCGTTTGAAAAATGATACGTGAGTACCCCATAAATGTATCAAGTGTTCATAAGTATTGTTAATTTTCCTATTCTATAATTTATTAGGGAGTAACAAACAAACATATATAAGTTTTTTCTTTTTTTTTAATATTTTTTTTTGTTCTTCATGTGACGTACACTATAAATCTGCTAAGATATGGACAAAATTCAGGCACCGA
>BQNB010104875.1:0-23722 GCA_026074375.1 Tanacetum coccineum
AAACTCCATTTTGCTTCATGAATTGAGTGATAGATAAGTACTTGTCTAGGTGCTCATTTACATCTTCATCTCGAAATCCATGGAATTGGAAATTCTGTCGAAGCAACCGAACCATATGATTTTTTAATACAAAATCGGTTCGCGGAACAGTTGTCGGAGCGATCGGACCTCCTCTACCGATGAGTGACAGTCGATAAAAATCCTCCATGGTCCGAAGATCATGGGAATGAGAGGAAGAAAAGAACATCGTGAAGAATTAAACAATATGAAAAGATAAAGAGATAAGAATTAAACACTTGAGAAGATAACGAAGATTATATATATATATATATATATATATATATATAGTGAGACTTTCTTTTCAGAACCATTCTTAGTACGAGAACTGACAGAACCACCAAAAACATGCATGCACGCCTTCAATAATTGTATTTTTGCACATATGATCTAAAAACAATATATATGTTTTAAAAAAACATAGTTGTTCTAAAGAATTTGATAAGAAATTGAAAATACAAAATATTTCTTTGAAGGTGTGCATGTATGTTCTTATAAGGCGTGCAACAATAATATTGCGGCCGTGTGTAAGGTTTTTGTGATAGAAGAGGAAGAGTTCATGATGATATTGAAGAACATAGGTGGATTCTTACGATTATTGATGATTTTCGTTTTTTTATTTTTAAAAGGCGTGCATGTATGTTTTTGGTGGTTCTGTCAGTTCTCGCACTAAGATTGGTTCTGAAAAGAAAGTCCCCCTATATATGTATGTATATATATATATATATATATACATACATATATATATACATACATATATATATATATAGTGGGATTTTCTTTGCAGAACCACTTTTTTGTACAGAACCTACAGAACCAGCCTTTTTACTCTTAATAATGCATGATGTACATCATATCAATGCAAGATGGCATTTTTGTAATTATTTATTACTTATTTTCAATTAAACAAAAGTTAAAAAGAAAGTATTTCCACAACCATGACACATTATTACCTCACAATTTCAATTATACCACATTTTTCTTTTATTGTCTTTTAAGTTATAAACCAAAAAACCAACATTAATCTTTACTTGGGGTCTTTTTTATTCACAGATAACATTGCGGCCATTTATTATCGCAGCTGTCCTTCATCACACCTCTCTTCTTCCAACTATAACGTTATTAGTGACCATGATTTAGGGAAAAACTATGTTTTTGTTACATAGGTTACATTCATAATCAAGACAACAAGCAACTCTTATGATGATCCTTAAATTCTTTTTGAATCACACGATATATATTAGCATTTATATATAACACCACTTTTCTAAACCAATAGTCAATTTTCAAACAAAAACACTATATCAATCAGGAATAAAAGAAAAAGAAACAGCCATAAGATGATGTTTTATAAATTTTAGTTGCCTCCTTTGAGTATACAGCATGTAGTACTATATAGTATTTACATCTTGTTTAGCATATTTGCTGGATTTTTTAAATAAGAGTGGGTTATTAAGACCCTCTTAAAATACTATTTATACTGTATTGTTTTTTTTGTGTTTTTTGATTGTTTTTTATTTTTATAGTAATTGTGAAATTAGAAATGTGGAACAAAAAATATAAAGTATGACAAGTCAAAAATATTAACCCGACAAAATACATGAAACAAATTAAAACTGATAAAAAATTATGTTGTACTTTAAACAAAAGGTTAAAATAAGAGGTGATTTGGATTGTGTTAGTGAAACTAGGAATTGATTAGTGACTTGTATTGGAGAACTGCACAAATGAGTTGTATGTTTTTGTTCTTTTTCTTGTTCTTCAGATGGAGTTAGATCTGTCCTTCAAGTGGTTCAAAAAAAATTGTATGTGGCATTATAATAATTGTGTTTAACTTGATGGTTCACGTAATTTGTATGAGCTATCTGTTTAATGGATGCTCAAACTCCTTGCTCAAATTTATTAAAGATGTTGGTTTTGAGTGTGATTTTGTATGAACTATTTGTTTAAACCGGTTATTTCAGGGATCGCCTATGTCTTTAGCTATCGAATATGATGCCATCTGTGCATATGTGTTTTTACATGGAGTTTAGTGATTTGGCACTGATCTTTTGATATGTGGTAGAATGTACAAATTATGCACATGGATGCTTGGGTTATTAAAGTGATGAGATTATTTAAGTAATATTTGTAGTTTATAGAAATTATGAGTACTTGTTATAATTAAATTTGTGCTTTTACACTTTCTTTGTTAATGGTCAGTAGGTTGTTTGTTTTGATAACTTATGTTATATTTTTTTAATGTGCAGTTAAAGAAAGATAAGGTGCTCACAAAAGTTGTGCATATATGTTCTCGAAGCCGTGCATATATGTTATTGCAAGGGTACTCATATGTTCTAATGAATTTAAGAGAGAAAGTGAAACGTGCACATATGTTTTTCGAAGAGTGTACATATGTTTTTGAACAATATGGATGTAGTTGTATTTATATTTATAATGTATTTCATTTAATATCAAATTTTGTTTATGTATTTATGTTTTTGGTTTGTTATTTGTATTTGAAATGTATTTAATTTGATATCAATTTTTGTCTATATTTTGTGTTATACATTTTGAAGATTAAAGAATGTGCACAAGAAACATGTGTAATTCCCATATTAAGTTAAAAATGTACACTAGAAACATGGAATTTACAATATTAAAAAAAACATATATGCACTTATTTTTTTTCTTTTGAAAACAATATATACTACTAATAAAAAAATATAAAAAATAAATAATAAAAATTAATTTCGAAAATTAAAAGGTTTTTAAAAAAACTTTTTTTTAATTAAAAAATTCAAAAAAAAAGTCAAAATGTGTTTGGATCTTTTACCTTTTTGAGATTAAATAAAAAATGTAATGATACTAGAATTTAATAGGTTTAAGTGGTTCTGTAGGGTTAGGTACAAATAAGTGTTCTGCAAAGAACGGTCCCCTATATATATATATATATATAGGATAAAGATAAAATAAAAAGACAAATATCCGTGAGAAAGATAAAAATATTTTTTTTTGAAAAAAGTTCTTAAAAAATTCTGAAAAAATTCCACAACATCGTGCATGTTGGGGCATGAAAAAGTTGTGAAAGAAGTTTTTCTAAAAGTTGATAGTTTTGCCAAAAAAAAATTATGAAAAAAAACGTTTGTGCATTAAATTATTTTTTTGTGCATCAAAAATTCGTTTTTGTACCCAACTTTTTTTGACTTTTTGCATCAAAATTTTATTGCGCATCAAACTATAAAAAGTTGAAAATTTTGTGCATTAAAATTTATTTTTTTGTGCATTAAAGAAACGTATAAAAACTCAAAATTAGAAAAACTTCTTTTACAAAAGTTTTATGCACCAACATACCTGATTTTATGAATTTTTTTTAGAATTTTTCGAGAACTTTTTTAAAAAAAATTTCTTTTTTATCCTTCTCACGGATATTTGTCTTTTTATTTTAACATTCCTCATCAATTATGATGGAAATGATTTTCACACAAATTATAAAGGACCCAACTCCTCAAAGAAATCAAATCTCCACTGTTTTTATTCTCATGCCAACCAACACGGAAATCTAAAATCTTCCCATTTCTTTATCTTGATTCTCCTTATACAAACATGCCGTTACATGTAATTATCTAATTTCTATTTCATGTGTGTTGTTTCATTGCAAATGCAGGACTGTCTTGCCAGGACATAGAAAAAATTCATGTGGAAAGTGAGTGGAAATGTTAGGTGACAATGATGTTTCCTGGGCCAATACTCGTTTCTTTATTTCATTATCGACATCCTTTTCATGTTGTCAATCATTTTTTGTTTTGGAGGATATGGACTAATGCACCAACATTACTTGTAACAAGCAGCATTACACGTGCGTTGTTGCGAGACGTTAATTTTTCGAGTGTTGTTGCGGGACATTAATTTTATTTATTTATTTTATTCTGTGTGGGTTTATTTTTTGGGTCTTATGTTTAATAGTTTATTTTTTTCTTATATGGGCTTATGTGTTGGGCCTCATGTTTAAAGGGTTTTTTTTTTTTGGCTATATGGGTTTTTTTAATATAATTTTATGGGATTACGTGTGCCTTAAATGACAATCGCGCGCTACTGCAGGGCATTTATGTCATGCGCGTTGTTGCGGGGCGTTAAAATTTTATTTATTTATTTATTTATTTTTAGTGCCGATTTATTTTTTCGGTCTCATGTCTAATAATTTGTTGTTTTTTATATGGGTTTATGTGTTGGGCCTCATGTTTAAAGGTTTGTTTTTTTGGCTATATGTTTTTTTTAATATAATTTTATAGGATCTGGGTAAATATGTGTCATATATTTGGGCTTGTTGTTTTTAGTGGCGTAAAACGACACCGTTTAATGCAATCTAGAGTTGTACGTTTGTGACCCTGTCGATTATTTTAAAGTTATTAGGTATCGAAGATTTTTCCACGAGTATTTTTTTATCTGAATAAATCGGTACTTTTCTAATATTTTTTTTTCCCCTTTTTTTTTTAATTTTGTGCTAAACAATTTTAAAAACAAAACACCACTTGGGAGGACCCAAAGTGAGAGCCAATAACTGGCCCACAAGTGGAGCCCAACAAAAGGTGTACTTAAATGAGCCGGCTAAAACGACGGCGTTTCAACCGCCCTTTTATATATAATTAGGAGGTGATCCACAACTACATATGCATCTGCCTGTTGTACTGTGTGCATCAACATGTGTACTTTAGTGGTAGATGGCTAAAAAAATATGTGTACAAATCACCTCCCGCTGTAATTTATTGTTAGGTCGTTTTTAGATAGAGGAGAACCAGTTTAAAACTAGTATGGGGTTTCGACATATAATACAACACCGGATATTGGGATGTGCAATATGAGCCACTGCATAAAACTCAAGGGAACCAAAATTTTGTTTAGATATATTATGGTTATGCCCGACTCCTAGGTTTTTTACTTTTATTTAGGGATGTTCATTGTTCGGGTAATATTCAAATAAATTAAAAACCGAAATTGAACCGAAACTGAGAAAAATGAACCGAACTTACAATCTAAACGAGTTTGTCAAAACCGAACTGAACCAAATTAAATATATGGTTTGGATATAGTTTTGGCAAAATGAAAACTGAACCGAACCGAAAACCTAGTTCACATATATATGTATAAAGAACATTCAAACTCTTTCCTAGTATAAATATAAGACTTGTTAAGTTTGAATTTTTTTTATGCTAAAAATTAATATAATTGAATGAATAAATAATTAAAAATATGTAATTCGGGTAGGTTTCGATTATTGAAAGGTTGTGTATTTTCTGTGTCATAATGAGTTACTATGATATGTTTATATAAGCTAGATAATGAGCCTACACATAATACAAAGATAAATATGCCTTTGGGCTATGAAGACTAATCCGCTAACACCCCCCCGCAGTTTGAGCGGGAGAGGAACGAACACTCAAGCTGTCACGAAACTCATCAAATAAAGCCGTAGGTAGACCTTTGGTGAAGATATCCGCATACTGGTAACGAGAAGGGACATGAAGAACCCGTATTGTGAAACACCAATGGTAACCAAGTCACGAACAAAAGTGAATTGTCAAAATTCAATTTGCTTCGGTGCGTGGGTTGCACGGCTTAGAAGAGAGATAGGACAACACTCCACGTTCTCACAGTAAACAATTAGTAGCTGTAGTCAGTGGTGTAGGAAGCTCAGTAAAGATGCGAACCAGCAAGTCTCGGCCACATGCTATTGGCAAACACCCCGTTATCTGCTCGCACTAGATCGAGAAAGAGTAAACTGTCGTTTGGAAGACGGAGATAAAAGATTGTTGCCAAGAAACACACAATAGCCAGAAGTAGAGCGCCGTGTAGTGGGACATCCAGCCCAATCCGCATCTGAATAAGCAACTAAAGAGGATGTCGTAGATGAATAAAGCTGTAAACCAGAAGTCAATGTACCACGGACATATCGCAAGATCCGCTTGAGAGCAGAGAAATGAGCTTTGAGGATCTATGATAAAGAGACAAACCTGCTGAACGGCATAAGAGATGTCAGGCCGTGTAAAGGTCAAATACTGTAGAGCCCCTGCAAGCCTGCGATATAGTGTAGGATCAGAAACAGGATCACCAGCAGCAGCAAGCTTGGAATCCGTGTCAACAGGAGTACGACACGGATTACAAGTAAGCATACCAGCTCGCTCAAGTACCTCTGTGGCATACTTCTGTTAAGATAAAAACATCCCAGAAGTATTACGAGTCACGAAAACACCCAGAAAGTAATTAAGCTGGCCCAAGTCAGTCATAGAAAATTCCGCATGAAGAGAAGCAATGACGTGCTGAGCATAGCTGTAGAAGATGCAGTGATCACAACATGATCATCAAAACATATAATAGCAGTGGCGTATCGGACCCTGTTTGGTAAATAAAAAGGATGAGTCATTTCGAACTGTGGAGAAAGCCAACCGAGCAGCTAGGTGCAAATCGTTGAAAACAGGCCGAGGGGCCTGTTTAAGCCATAAAGTGATAGCTGTAAAAGGCAAACATGATCAGGATGCCGCGCATCTCAAAAACCAAGAGGTTGATGCATGTAGATAGTCTCAGATAACGATCTATGCAAAAAGGCATTCTTGACATCCAGCTGATGAACTGGCTAATGTTGAGAAATAGCAAGACTGAGCATCGTACGAATAGTGGCCGGTTTAACAACCGGACTAAAAGTCTCATCCACGTCAATACCTGCAATTTGAGTGCTGCCATTCGCCACAAGGCGAGCCTTGTAGCGATTAAGACTGCCATCTGCATTATGCTTGTGCCGAAAGAGCCACAAGGAACGAACAATGTTCGCGTCCGGTGGTCTAGGGACAAGAACCCAAGTATTATTTTTAATTAAAGCATTATATTCATCAAGCATAGCACGATACCAATTTGGGTCACGAAACGCATTTGAATACGACTTAGGAATATGGGAAATGGTGGAGACATTTAAAAGTGTACGCTGAGTGGGGCGATTTAGTCCCGACACGATAGTAGTGACCAATGGAGTGAGCGAGACTGGTTGGGGTTGGTGTTTGTGGTAACCGCAGGTATAGAGTGAGTTGAAGGGTTGTGAGGGGGAGTTTTGGTTGAGTTGCGAATTTGGTAGTGGGCCGTGTATAGTGGGTTGGGTAGGAGAGGATATTTGGTGTGGGGTGGTGTTGGATGGAGGGTTGTTATTCGGTGTGGACTGAGTAGTAGTGTTTGGGCTAGGTGATGATATAAGTTTAGTAAGAAGGTGTTGTTGAATTATATTAGGGGAAGTGTCTAAAAATGTGTAAGAAGGTGGTTCATTAGGAGTCATAGACCCATACGGAAAAACCGTCTCATCAAATGTCACATGACGTGATAAGATGATTTTATCCGTATTCAAGTCCAGACACCGATATCCACGGTGATTAGTCGGATATCCAAGGAAAATTGCAGGTGTGGCGCGTGGTTCAAGTTTGTGATTGGTGTTGATGTAAGGATAGCAAAGACAACCAAAAACACGGAGATCCGCATAGTTAGGTTGTGTCTTGAAAAGACGGGTGTGAGGGATTTCATTATTTATGACGTTGGAGGGTAAAAGGTTTAAGAGATATGCAACCATGTGAAGTGCTTCAACCCAAAAAGTGGGTGGTAAGTGTGCTTGAAAGAGTAAGGTACTAGATGAGGTGGTTAATGATCGTATTTTGCGTTCAGATTTGCCATTTTGTTGTGAGTTTTAGGGCAAGAGAAGCGAATGGTAATACCATTTGACGCAAATAATTGGTGTAGGGCATTGTTGTTAAACTCGCCTCCGTGATCACATTGCAACGATTTAATGTCAGTTTTGAATTGGTTCTTGACATAAGCACGAAAATGAATAAATTTGGACAATGCATCAGATTTATTTCTGATATCATGAAATGTTCTGTATTTTCTGTGTCATAATGAGTTACAATGATATGTTTATATAAGCTAGATAATGGGCCTACACATAATACAAAGATAAATATGCATTTGGGCCATGAAGACTAATCCGCTAACAATTATTTGGTTCAATTTATTAAAATTTGAATTCGGATTAGTTTTATCTAGAAAAAAAGTTTAAGATGAACTAACTAAACCGAGTAAATTAAACAACAACCCAATAACCGAACCGATGAACACCTCTACTTTTATTAAGTCGAAGTGTTCAACTCAAATTCGATTTGCCGTACCATTTTTTCGAAGTCGACGATAGTACTTCTCAAATAGTCTCTGCGACTGTATCAATAAGGGAACTTTTCATAGGGAATCTTTCGCTATTCAATGTTTTATGTTTTTTTTCTTTATTCGAGATTTCAATATAAAAAATTTAAGTGGACCTAATTATATGTATTTATTTACAAAATGATGCATTTATGTTGTTAGTTTTTACATGTTGCAACTATATTAAATTTAAGAAATTCTTATTGCAAAGTATTTAAAGTATTATGTTATGAGGCCAAATTCTTTTTTGTTAAGTTGAATTAGGAAGATGGCGAATTTATATAAGGGTAATAAAGTTTCAATCTGTGTCGTTATTATATGTATTATCTCGCGTATTTATTTTCATCCCACATTAATCAGTGAGATCGTGCCTTCATTTTGATATTTATATTTTTGTTAACAATAATTTTACTTGTATTTAATTTTTAAACTCGTATACGCGCGGGTAAAACTTATAAAGATGAACAACATGAGTCGTTCGTATATTTATAATCTCGTGTAACTCGATCATTCATTTTGATATTTATAATTTCATGTAAATATGTTAATTTAATATATAATGATAATAATATTTATAAATATCAACATATTGGTTGTAACTTTTTATAAAATATAACATTATTGTGGGTATTTATTAAATTTATATAGTTATTAAAGATTAGGAAAACTGATAAGTTTATATTAATCCATATAAATTATCTAAAATTTAATATATCTTTATAATTTTTTTTTCTAAAACGGTAATTTTTTTCACAACTATCTCGCAATTAATTATTTTTTTATTTGCTAAGTTTTTTACATTACCGACACATGTTTTTATACATAATTTATTTAATAAACTAAAATTGCATCATTTGATCAATCTTAGCTTCAATTTTCACTTTCATTTGGTTAATAGGAATGCTCGATTTTGCAAATGATTTATTGTATGATTGCAATTCTCACCTTCATTTTCCATTTTGTGAACATATCTTATTATGTGCCTGTTTTTTCACAGATTTTTTTGACAAAACAAGAAAAAGGGCATCCAATAAAATTGCTAAGCACGTTAGGCCTTACTTCGGCTAGGGTGTTGATCGGTTTGGTTATCGGGTTGTTCGGTTCGGTTAGTTCAGTTAATTTTTTTTGAGTCAACCCTAAAACTAAATCGAATCGAAAACCAAATTTGAATTCGGTTCGGTTTTCTTGTTGATCCGAATAACCCGAATTACACAATTTATTTAAAAATAATAATAATTACGTCGATATTTAGCAAAAACAATTATTTCAAACATGAAAAATGTTTTTTTTATATTAGGATAAAATTTAAAGCTCTTTTTTATATTATTACATATAAAAAAATATATTTTTTATATTAAATTCGATTTTTTGGTTTGATTTTCGGTTCAGATGGTCAAACCCATATTCAACCCGAAAACTGAGTTTTATAGTACGGTTCGGTTCGTTTTGCAGTTGGTTTGGTTATTAGTTCAATTCAGTTGTTTTCGGTTTTGTTTGGTTTCGATTTTTGGTTTTTTCGGTTTTTCTGGTCACCCCTATTCGGCGGTTCGGCCTATTAACCAATTTGTTGGTCTTTTTAATTTTCTATCTCTGGGCTTAAACCATTTGGGCTTACTTAAGCTTGAGTTTATAGTACCGTCACAGGCCTTCTATTTATAGCCATGCAAACTTGCAAAGTGTTGATAGTTTATACATCGACGCCCGGATGAAATGTTTTTCAGAGCCCGACACGAAAAGCACATAAGACTATGACGTGGTACGTGTTTGAGTTGAATAAGGATAGTCAATTAATTATCCATGTTTTTTTTATGTTAATATACGGGTTTTGTTACAAAACACTAACCTATAAAAAAACGTGTTGTTCGTTTATAACATGTTAGAAAGTGACTTACACTTTTTAGCTTGTTGATAAGTTTGGTAATTTGTGTGATTGTCCACAAGTTTGTTTTTGAAGTTTGGAAACTATCTTATATGGTTTGTTTAGTCTATTAAATTGGGATTGAATAAGCGATTTAGTTTTCTTGTACATTTTGAATGATTGTTTGTGACTTTTTTGAAATTAGAATTTGTATTGGTATCTTTGATTTGGTATTGCTGAATTTGAATAACGTTTTCCCTTCGTTTGTTTGGACTTTGTTTGGTTTTGTTTTGATTGGTGAGGTTTTTGTTAGAGTCGTTGGCTGGACTTATTTCACTGGGCAATTTGTTTGACTAGTTGGCCATTTATTTATTTTCCAAAGAATTGGGTCGTTCGGATTTGCTAATCAGTTATAGGATTAGTTATTTTGGATTTGGTTTGCCCTACTGTTTTGTATGGGTGGAAGGAAAAACCGAGAAAACCGAATAAACCGAAAACTGAAACGGAATGGACGAAAACATAGCATCGAACTTAATTTCGAACCGAATTCGCCAAAAACGAACCGAACCGAACTACTAATTCGGTTCTCGGGTCGGATATGGGTTTGGCAATCAGAACCGAAAACCGAATTCATTTATAAATATATATATTTTTATTTATTCAAACACCTACAGTACCACTTTAAACCAATTAGAATTTTAGTATTATTTCTTTTTTTTATTAATTCAAAAGGGTATAATAGTCAAAACACATTTTGACTTTTTTTGAATTTTTTAATTAAAAAAACATTTTTTAAAACCTTTTAATTTTTGGAATTAATTTTTTTTATATATATTTTTTAAGTATATACTGTTTTCAAAAGAAAAAAAATGAGTGCATATATGTTTTATTTTTAATATTGTAAATTCTATGTTTCTAGTGTATATTATTAACTTAAAATGGTAATAACACATATGTTTCTTGTGCAACATTCTTAATTATTTCAATATTTATAAACACCAAAATATAGACCAAAATTGTATCAATTGAAATAATTTCAAATACAAATAACAAACTTAAAAATCTTTAAGTACAATAACAAAATTTGATATCAAATGAAATACATTAGAAATATAAATCCAACTATATCCATGTTGTTCAAAAACATGTGTGCACTATTCAAAAAACATATATGCACGTTTTACTTTCTCTCTCAAATTCGTTAGAACATATGAGTACCCTTGCAAGAACATATATGCACGGCTTGGAGAACATTTGTGCACCATCTAAAAAACATAAGAGCATCCATTAATTATCTTGAACATATATGCACGACTTCGAGATCATATATGCACGTTGCCCACTTTCTCGTCAAATTCACTAGAACATATGTGCACGCCTTTAAATAACATATATGCACGACTTTTAAAACACAAATGAATTTGTTGATCATCTTCATTACATATTTCTTTCCTATGAGTACCTGCAATTATAAATGATTGTTATTTTTCTTTATTATGAACAACTAGTAAGATATATACGATGTGAACACTTACACAAATTTAAACATATTAGCAACCAAACTCTAATAAACTTATTGCTCCAACTTCAAACCAATTTGCATAAAAAGGTCAACTATGAACAATACTTACTATCTTGAATTTTCAAATAGCTACTTTTATCCATCTTGTTTAACTGTTTTGTGATGGATCGATCATCAATCACATGTAAATTAAGAGATGCCAAAAAAAAAAATTAACTCTTCTTTTTAGCAGATATAACTTACCCATGTAGCATAAAGAGTATCATTTTAACATAACTCAAAGATGCTATTAGACTATGGCATTATAAAAAAGGGTCATGACATTTACATTAGCATATTATAACAGAACTAGAATCTGGTTATCATTCCCTAACAAAGAAACAAGACCAATATCATTAGATAACCAAATAACACATACGTGATATTCCAAACATAAAAAAAACAAAAAAGAAACATAAACACATTCAACTCCATGGTACACACTAAAAGATCCAAAACACGAAAAACAGATTAAAACAAAAAACAACCATCCACAACCGTATGATCTGAATCCGAACGTGTCGAGTACCGAAATTCAATTTATTTCACCAAATATAAAGTGAACAAACCCCTATAAAAGAAATTTAATTTATTTCACTAATATAAATCCATTATTATTCAGTTATCCAACACATCAAGTTCAAATAGAAACGGTATTTTAAATAAAAAGAATGAAAACAGATCCTCAAAAGTAAATTAAATCAATAACAAAAAAGTGTTGGTACTAAATAAACTGTATAGGTGGAATACTTATCTTGTTGAATGGTATCAAGACACTTGAACGGAAATACAAAAACTCATTCGTTCTTTTCTTTTAATTTTTTTTTTCAAGATCTATATGAAGGGTTGGTTTTAGTGATGGTATACGGTGTTTGCGGAATTGACTGGCGGCGCTTGGAGTGGATGGTGATTTTATCTTGTTCGAAGATAAAACCAGATTTGGTGATTTTTTTCTGGCTGAACGCTGGCTCGACGATAGATAGAGAGGTCATGGGTTTTTGGTGGCTTTAGGTTTAGAGAGAAGTTCTGTGAAAATGAGATATATTAGTTTCTAGAAATATGTAACAGTTTTTAGAAAGAATAATAATTTTGAAATTCCTTTAATGCCCTTCCAATCAGATTTCTAGTAAAAAAAGATTTACCTTATTTACTGATATGCATATCCATATCTTAACCATTGATCAAATAATCTAAAGGGTGTAGAAATGGTTCTGTAGGTTCTGTACAAAAAAGTGGTTCTGCAAAGAAAATGCCACTATTTATATATATACATAAATACCATTAAAAAATTATCCTAATATAAAAAAAATAATTTTTATGTTTGAAATAATTTTTTGTGGCTAAATATTTATGTAATAATTAATTTTTAAAAAAATAAATAGTAAAATTCGGGTTATTTGGGTCAACTCGAGAACCGAACCGAATTCGGTTTTCGGTTCAGTTCGGTTGAATTCTAGTTCGGTTCGGTTCGGTTTTCGGGTTGACCCAAAAAAATTTAACCGAATTAACCGAACCGAACTAAACGAACAACCCGATAACCGAACCAATCAACACCCCTACTGTTTTGTATTACGTAGTAGTTTGCTTATAATTTGGACCATAATTCTTATTATATTAATGGGTTATTAGAATTATTATCAAGTAATTTTGGGACGTTGAATTATTAGAGTCTGTTTGTCAAGTTATTTATTAACTTGAATTTGTTTTAATCAATGTTTTAAAACCCGGGTTGACCTGGCCGGTTGAACCGGTTGACCCGTGAACCGGCTAGGGGCGGGGCAGGATGTGACCGGGTTTTTGTTGTTGTGAACCGGATTGAATCGCCGGCTTTTCGTTGACCCGAGTTGACCCGGTTTGATAAACCCGGCCGGGTCGTGACTTTAAAAAATATATATATAACAAATTTTTTTCCCATAAACCATTTCTAAGTTTAATTGATAAATTGAAGTGATGATAACTAGTGTTAGTTAAAATAGAGTCAAAACTAACTTAAAACACCAACTAATATTTTTTTTATTATAGTCTATTACAACTTGTAATAATGAGTTAATTGTTTTTTTGCAAATCTTTGCTATAATAATATAAATATAGAACTAAAAAACTAAAGTTAATGAGTAAAGACTCAATATTTTTCATTGGGACCACCCCCCCCCCCCTCGTTCTACGACTACCGATCGCACAAAATCCAAATGACCCGATTATTACCAAGTCTTCAAACACCATATTGATCTTCAAATTCCAAGTATCAAATTCAAATTCTAATAACCCACTTATTTGATAAGTATTACGGTTCAAACTTCAACTTTATTATCCAAGTATCAAAACCAATATTTTAAAACCCGGTTTTTTAGTTGATCCGGTTTAGTGACCGGTTCACCGGATCACCGGTTTAATCGGTTGAACCGTCAGGTCAAACCGGTTCTATACATATATTTTTTTTTTTCATATATTTAATATGTAGTGTTGTATGATCTCAAATATTATCTTAAGTTCAATTGAACCAATGAAAAATATTGAGTCTTTACTCATTAACTTTAGTTTTTTAGTTCTATATTTATATTATTATAGCAAAGATTTGCAAAAAAAAATTACATTATTACAAGTTGTAATAGACTATAATAAAAAAATATTTGTTGGTGTTTTTAAGTTTAGTTTTGAACTCTATTTTAATTAAACTTGCTATCATCACTTAATTTATCAATTAATACTTAGAAATGTTTATGGGGAACAAAAAAATATGTTATTTATATATTTTTTAAGTCACGGACCCGGCCGGGGTTTATTTCAAACCGGGTCTCAACTGGGTCAACGAAAAGCCGGCGATTCAATCCGGTTCACAAACAAGCAAAAACCCGGTCACATCCGGCCCGGTCTCCTAGCCGGTTCACGGGTCAACGGTTCAACCTTGGCAGGTCAACCCGGGCTTTTTAAAAACATTGATTAAAAACAATTCAAGTGAAAAATAATTGACAAACAGACTCTAATAATTCAACGTCCCAAAATTACTTGATAATAATTCTAATAACCCATTAATATAATAAGAATTATGGTCCAAATTATAAGCAAACTACTACGTAATACAAAACAGTAGGGGTGTTGATTGGGTTCGTTATCCTGTTGTTCGTTTTAGTTCGGTTCGGGTTAAATCGTAAATTTTTTTTGGGAATCCCGAAAACCGAACCGAACCGAACTAGAATTCAACCGCACCGAACCGAAAACCGAATTCGGTTCGGTTTTCGAGTTGACCCAAATAACCCGAATTTTACTATTTATTTTTTTTAAAAATTAATTATTACATAAATATTTAGCCACAAAAAATTATTTCAAACATAAAAATTATTTTTTTTAATATTAGGATAATTTTTTAATGGTATTTATGTATATATATAAATAGTGGCATTTTCTTTGCAGAACCACTTTTTTGTACAGAACCTACAGAACCATTTCTACACCCTTAGATTATTTGATCAATGGTTAAGATTGGATGATGGCATTTATGTAAATAATATAAATCTTTTTTCACTAGAAATCTGATTGGAAGGGCATTAAAGGAATTTCAAAATTATTATTCTTCTAAAAAACTGTCTAATATTTTAGAAACTAATATATCTCATTTTTTCACGTACTTCCTCAAACCTAAGCACCCCAAAAAAATCCAATTGACGCCTCTCTATCTCTCTGTCGATCCAGCGTTCAGCCAGAAAAAAATCACCAAATCTGGTTTTATCTTCGAACAAGATAAAATCACCATCCACTCCAAGCGCCGCCAGTCAATTCCGCAAACACCGTATACCATCACTAAAACCAACCCTTCATATAGATCTTGAAAAAAAATTAAAAGAAAGAACGACTGAGTTTTTGTTATTTCGTTTTAAGTGTCTTTGATACCATTAACAGATAGTATTCCACCTATACTGTTTATTAGTACCAACACTTTTTTGTTATTGATTTAATTTACTTTTGAGGATCTGTTTTCATTCTTTTTATTTAAAATACCGTTTCTATTTGAACTTGATGTGTTGATAATCTGAATAATAGATGGATTTATATTTGGTGAAATAAATTAAATTGTTCTTTAATATGGGTTGTTCAGCTTTATATTTGGTGAAATAAATTGAATTTCGGTACTCGACACATTCGGATTCAGATCATACGGTTGTGGATGGTTGTTTTTTGTTTTAATCTGTTTTTCGTGTTTTGGATCTTTAGTGTTGTACCATGGAGTTGAATGTGTTTATGTTTCTTTTTTGTTTTTTTTTATGTTTGGAATATCACGTATGTGTTATTTGAAATGTGTTGCATATTATTTGTATAATTAAATTTAAAACAAAGTTTTCGACACTTAACAAATATCTCATTAAATACAAATATCACTTCAAAATTATTATTATTTAAAAAAATCCATATTGTGTTACTAACATAAACGCGTGACTCAAAACAAAAGACACTATTATCTCGAAAAGGGACTTCAAACACCTTAAGAACTTCAATACCAAAATATAATTTAAAAACGAACACGTACCAACGAAACTCAAGAAGAAACATCACGAACCAACTAAATCATAGAGACTCACCCATAAAAATGATCAAAGATCAGGAATCAAAGAGTACCATTACTCTTGACAAAAGAAGCAAATCGAAACGCTGAACGAAAAACATAGAACACCAATCCTATCATGATAAAACAAGGAATACTAACACGAGAGTTAGGTATCTCGACGGACACGAGCTATCAAACCAACTTATGAATCGCAACGACAATTGATATGTGAAAAATCACATATCCTTTTTATACCAAAAATGGCCTTAAAATGAACAAATTGTGCAAATTATGCTTGTATAATTCCATCATAACACCATCTTACACTTCCACATCAACGCCACAAATCAATCATGTAATCAGGTCAAAGTGTAGGGTGTGATGCCTTTATAATTATGTTGGCCACCATAATTATAATTGCATATTTTGCACACGTATACTTACTCCCAAGACTACACATCTCGACGATAACACACATTTATACAAACGTACCACATAGCAAATCTCATACAATTCTTAAGTAATGCTCATCAAAACAACATTATACACATAGGATAAAATCCCAAACACTATAAAAAAGAAAGACAAGATTCCAAACCCTAAATTACGGAAAAAATCCAAGTGGAATTCCACCGACGACCGGAAGTGTAGGATAACAGAACAAAATAAAAAAACCCGTCTCTTATTTCTTTGTAATTTCTAGCTCCTTGCTAGTTTTTTTTTTAATAAAAGTCGCCGTTCAAAAAAAAAGAATGTGCACAAGAAACATATGTGTAATTACCATATTAAGTTAAAAATGTACACTAGAAACATAGAATTTACAATATTAAAAAAAACATATATCAACTCATTTTTTTTCTTTTGAAAACAGTATATACTATAAAAATATATAAAAAAAATTTTAAAAATAATTCCGAAAATTAAAAGATTTTTAAAAAAAACTTTTTTTTATTGAAAAATTCAAAAAAAAGTCAAAATGTGTTTTGACTATTATACCATTTTGAATTAAATAAAAAAAAGTAATGATACTAAATTCTAATTGGTTTAAAGTGGTTCTGTAGGTTCTGTACAAAAAAGTGGTTCTGCAAAGAATGGTCCCCTATATATATATTACTAGGAAGTAGTAGACAAAATAGACAAATGAAAACTTTCCAATATATGTAAGTATATACTATTTACGTACATGTAAACACATAGATCCTAAAATGCAACTATATAAAGGTTCCTAAGTTATAGTCTAGCCAACCACCTAGTTCCCTATAACCTGTAGCTCTGATACCAATCTGTCACACCCCGCCAAGGCGGAATCGCAAGGCATGATCAATAGGCATCATCACAACACAAGGCGTCAAAATAAAGAAATACTAAATGAATTAAAATCCAATATATAAAAGACACAAAGTGTCATGATAACACCTACAACATTTATCATTCAAATTCATATAGTGCAACCAACCAAGACAAAACAAATGAACATAGATTCCGCAATGCAAGCCTATGGTCCAGCTAATTCCTCTTCCTAACTCTTCACACGTTTTGCTCACCTGAAAATGATGCTTAAAACGTCAACAAAATTGTTGGTGAGAGTTACAGGTTTAAGACTCACTTATGACACCGCGATCAACAAAAACAACATTTACGAACATATATTCCCCCCCCCCCCGACTCATGGCTATTCAATCACAACTTAAATTCATATTTATCTGGGATGGATCGTACCCTTCTGTCTCACAATTATCTCCGCGCAAGACTGAATATCTCCGCGCAAGACTGAATATCTCCGCGCAAGACTGAATATATCCGCGCAAGGCTGACCCACTTGACTAGCTAAGTCCGTTCGGGTCTCACACAAGGTCATGTCATCCTCACATACATATGCCTTACCACAATTCATATCACATAGCAATAGCACATAGCAATATCACATAGCAGTCTTATAGTTCGACACTTTAAAACACTTATCACGGATAATTTAAAAACAGTTTTGCATCATTTACATCCCAAAAATATAAGTAAAAAGTGAGACTGTAAAACTCACCTCGATGCAAAGCAAATCCAAACTCTTCAATTAACCTTGCAAATAATCTATACAAAACAATACACACATGTTACCATCGATTAGGTCTTTTACCCAAGTCGATGTAACAATCACAACGACGGATACTCTATACCCCATCTTGATTTAACTCATCTATATACTCTTCACAACTTGCTAACCTTAAGTTACCTTATAAAACCTACATCTCAACTTTCTGCATTTTATCTCGTTTTTATAGTCACAAGATGACTCTAAATAAAATACCAAAACACCTAATTAGTTCTTCTCCTTACATTCCATAGCTCCCCAATGAGTTGTGAGCTTCTATGATTTTTGAATAAAAATAATAGTGAGTGTAACCATTTTATAAAAATTCAAAATCATAAAGTGTCCAGAATTTGACCTAATTCGACCTTCAAAAAGTTTAGCTTGAGCAGACCTATTTAAACACTTAAGAAAATTCTACAAAAATTCTAAAAAATCATAAACTTCATGAACTTGCTACAGTAGCAAGCCCATCAATTAAAAAGATGTTTTGATATGGTTTTTGACCTCACAAACATAAATCAGAATCTGCCCTGAAAACTCAGTTTTGACAACGAATCTTGTTTGATTAATTTGACTAACTTCCACTCACTTTTAATTCATGAAACTACTTGGGTTGGAAAGTAGACTCACTGTAGTTAATTTTAGGCTCAAGAAAATCAATAAAAGCTATCCATATAACTGAGATATGGCTCTCGCAAGATGACCTAAAATTCTGCCCAGATTTCTATTCCGAATTTAGCATAATTAACCCTAATTAACTTACCCAAAACCCTAATTATTATCCCTTAAACGATTTTTGATGATCAAAACCTCTTAATTACATATTATTTACAATAACCTAATCCATCCTTAATGATTGTTACGTTAAATACAATCAATTGTATTGAAAAAAAATTTAGAAAACAATACCTTAACTCTTGAAAATCAAAACCTTAAAATTTTTTGAGGTTTTCTTTTTGTTTTGTGTTGTTGGACCGGCCAAGGGAAGGAGAGGAAAAATAAAAGTGATTTGATTTAGGTTTGATTTGTATTTATAGGCCTTAAAAGAAAATTACCAAAAACAAGTTGTAATCTAATTAGGATATCTTTTCCTTTTTATTTTCTTCTACTAAAATTCATTTTTTTCTATTATAATATTTTTATTTATTATTATTTACAACTTTAATACCTATTTTTTTTATTCTAGGTTAAAACATTTGCTTATTTCGCTAAACCTTGAACTTTCTAACTAGATTTCTAGCAAGCATTCACTTCCAATTATTTTTAAAAATAGAAAGTACTCTAAAATCACTAAAATACTAATATAATATATATAATATGTATTATATATATAGTACGTACACGACATTTGAAACTACGCAAAGCTTCTAAATGATCTCATTTCCATTCAATCTCATTTCAACTAGTACCATGATTCATAAATCATGTATTTCAATCTCATACACATATCTGTCACAAAACACATAAAACACATAAAGAACACACATAAACGCTTCAAATAAATTCTAAACAAACTGACCAACCGACTTAAACCACGGTTGTCACATGAACTTTTCCATCTTGTGAACTTGTGAGTTGTGAACCGACATGCTTATACCTTTCCTGATTTGTCAACTTGAAAAGCTTTAATATTGCATCTTTCTTGAAGTTCTTTAACTTTAACACTTCGTCACTTCAAGAAGGAAGTACGGTATTAGAGTAGCGGAAGTCTTGAAACATGTACTTGAGCTTTCATGATGTCTTTATATGTGTCAGTTGAGTATGAGCATGTGGTTATAAATCTTTAAGACAACTGGAATCAGGTACTTTCACCTCCATCTTTAAGTATCCTGCATTAAAATAGTTATAATAATGCGGGTGGACGAATATGGCTGTGTCATTCGCCCGTGTTTGGTTGGAGTAACCTTCAAATTTGTGAGGATCAACCTGTGATCAGGTAGATTCAATTTAAAAAGAATCTCCTTGACAGGATTTCCAACTGAAGTATCGAATCTTTCTAACACATATGTATTAGATTCATCAAACTCAGCATGTTCTCTTTACTGGAACGTCTCAAAGCAGATAGCACGATAAGAGTGAGCCAGCAAGTTACTATCTCACCGATTGAAATAAAAAATGATTTGAAAAATCAATCGACGTGTCACTTGCTAAAGTGGTTTTGTGACACATCAAGAGTGTTAATGATTTCAAAAGTTCATCATCAATCGTTAATTCATATACTAGAACGAGCTTGATTCATTAAGAATCGCACCATCTTTTCTTTCCAGTTGTCACAAGTTTGATTCATATAGAATCGCACAAGTCACCTACCGAGAGCTTGTTTGATATTGGCTCAAGCAGGATTTCCATCATCCATGTGAAAACTTACGTATCACTCTAATGTTCTGGCAAGATCACAAGGATAATGCATAGGACTCTTAATATATTACTAGTTTTTACAGTGTGTGAGAAACCAGTTCATAATGGATAAGTGTCCTATTAATATTTATGGATGATCTCTTTTGGCTCTAGACTCAATAGTGCACCTTTGGTTTTAGTGATCGGAGGCTGGAGTTGGCTGCCACCTTTTCAATACCAACTAACTCGAAGTGAGAAAGTTGATAGAAATGCGTGTAATCTTCATGAGAAATGAAACAAGAGTTTGTTGAGAGACCTTGAGTGGCTAGGGAGGGTTGTGCATAGCGTTACTGGGTCCATGACTATCTTCAATGTCAGACAACAGCTTAGTGTTTCTGACAGTTTATGTATTGACTCGGTTTCTGCCTAAGTGTATAGAGGGCTTCTTTCTTTTCACCCTTTATCCTTACATTTCTTTTTCATTCTTCAACCCCTTTAGTGCTTACCAAGACTTCATGACTAATATCTTATTAGGTTTGTTCCAGTATTAGCTCTATCTCAGTCGACACTCTTCCCTTATTCTTAGATTTACTCCTTTTTAATATCATACCTAAGGACTTCTACACTAACTAGTGGAATATCCCTGGGTAGATACCTCCGGTTCTGGCTGGATCATGGGAAAGAATACCTAAACTTAACCATCTTATAACTCCAATATAGTAATCAAATGGTCAGTCTTTAGTATTTTCACATTACAACCTTCACATAACCATTTGCTCCCCCTTCATATGTGCATCGATTAATCGAAAGAGTTTAGCACATATAGGGAAAGCGTACACTTAAGTTCAAAATACGTTCACATTATTAGTCATATCTTTTAATCATATTTTCTCCCCTTATCAAAAATTTCAAATCTCTTGATATTTTGGATATCAATTGATTCAAATATGTTAAAAAATATGGGAGAAAAATGTTTTGATTATGCACAAGCCATATAAGGAACATTTTAATGCTTCCCCTCAATGATTAAGGGTATATAAGGCAGTGATGCGTATAATAATTTAAAAGATTTTGAATTTACTAAGAAATTCTTGAAAACTTTGTACTCGAGCACTCCTTATTATCACCATAAGTCTATACTACTTATTTACATATGCATAATTATATTATGTACGATGTTTGACCTGCATGATGAGAACATCATATTATAGAATCATATGGTTCTTTGAAGTAGCCGCAGGTCTTCCCCGTAGTCTCTCTTAAGAAGTTGTCTTAGCTTCCCCCTAAATCAGCAATCATTTCTTGAGTAGAATCAAAACTTTCTTGCAAGCCGCATCAAGTTGTCTTGATGTATAAATCCTAAATATACAAAGCACACAATTAACCCTTTCAAGAATTTGATACCGCAATACCAAAGTCAATTAAGTCCTGGATGAGCGCATTTCTCTTTTCAGGATAATGATGATATAAATTGAAACACCAAAGTCAACTAAGTCTCGGATGTCACAATTATTCCCTCTAAATAGTTGAAATGATAACTCCAAAGTCAACTAAGTCTCTAATATAGACATTTCTTCCTAAAGGATACTGACAATCTAAAGGAATCATCATACCTATATGTACCTCTTCTATCAAATATATCTACTTCTTTTAAGAATAAGCTTAGAGATTGACCGATCGGGTAAAACATTAATTGAATCAGAAAGAACTCTTTTCACGTTTTAAATTATTATTCTCACAACACTTCCCCCTGGGAACTCAAATAATGCATACTAAAAATAACAAGATATCTCTTCCCCCATGTAGATGAAATAGTGCAGCCGAAAGTAACAAGTTAAAACACTGATTTTCTCTGCGGTTATGACATTCATCTTCCCGGAATGGCCTAAAATCAAAGAAGGATATTGACTCTATCACGTGTACTTGTTGTACATTCTAGTGTGTCTACTCCTCCCCCTTGCTGGTTTTGATACATCAGAATCAGCAAAACCTTGTACGCATATATACTTGAGATCGTGTTCGATGAATTAATAAGCTTAAATCTATTCCGTAAGAATCAACTTCAAGGCATTTAAAATCGTGAAAGTATTTCCAAGCATTCCTAAGTCTTTTACAAACTATGAGGTGTTGGCAATATTGATCGTCTGTAGTTTAAAGCCTGAATTCACTAAGTCTCAAAGTGCAAATAAGTCCCTAAAGTTTGAAACAAATGACATCTAAAGCCCTTGTAGTTAATATAGGTTAACTCCCCTTTAAATTGTTATCCGTCATTATCAAAAACTTTATTCGTTTATTTTGTGACTTTTTGAAGACCGTTTTAAAAGATTATTTGATGATGCTTTCTCCCCCTCAAATAATGACCCGTTTTTTATTTAAAGAGTTGTTTTAATTGTTTGAGTGGTTGAATTGTCTTTGAAAATCTTTTTGTGATTACTGAAAACACTGATTCATTGAGAAGACAACTTTTTACCAATAAAAATAAGATTTCTCTTATTTTGACAAAGAAATACACTGACACGTACATTAATTTGTATATAGGAAGCACAGGTTGTGATGAAAAGTAATCACAAGCCTTTGCATGGTCATAAAGTAGAACATGACCGAGAATAAATTCCCATTATGAGGTCAAGTTTCCATTTAGAAATACTTGCCTTTAAGATGACGATCGGGTTGCTATCTGAAATATTACCGAGCCATAGATGACATGTTTTGAAATCATTTGAACTTTGGCACAAACTTTATTTATGACCTTGTGTCTTTATTAAAAGACATTTCTAAGGACGCAAATATTATTGTTTGCAAAAGACATGCCATTATTACCTCTTTTTATATTTTTCTTATTTTTAAAATTTTTATTTGGTTCTAAAGATTTTATATTTTTGTATTTTGTTTTTATAAAGGTTTTTAGAAAATGAAAAATCTTTTAGGATTTTCTGGTTTTTAATATATTTACATATCATACACAGGATATCAGAATAGGTACCACCACTATTCTTCACCTTCATCTGCCAATTGTTTCAGGGTCTAAAGCGTAAAACTTCGCATTCCCAGCTTGTTGAAAAGAAATTCAATTCT